>NDGN011498203.1:3966-21216 GCA_002564285.1 Tympanoctomys barrerae
TGCAGAACCGGGGATTGAACTCAGACCCTTGTGCTTGCCAGGGAAGCGCTTATTCTACTGAGCTGTCTCCCCAGCCCCTACTATGCCTTCTAATGTCTATACAGAAATAAGATTGGTCATACTTTTTCCAAAATGCAAAAAATAAAAGACTGTGTTTCAAAATTCTATATATCATTATTATGATAGTCATAGTCTCTGTCCTTTACTATAAAAATTTCCACTGTTCTGTCTCTTTCTATAGCTTCTAAATAATATTCACATAACAATTTTTTAACCTTTTTCACTACCCCATAGCCAATGATCTCCTTCAGCAGATGCATTGCTTGTCAAATGCAAAGCACACCTTTGTGTCCTCATCTGTCTTAATTCTCTAAGGCTTTTTGTACTCACAATCACTCGGTCTTTCTGGACCATGGATGATTCCATGCTTGCCTGTTTCTGCTCTCCATCTATCATATGTGATTTTTTAAAAAACAAATGTATTTTGTACAGGGTCTCACTACACACCTCAGACTTGTAATGATCCTCCAGTTTTCAGCCTCCCCAGTGCTGGGATGATGGGAATATACTACCAGGCTTGCATTTCATCACTGGCTCAGCCCACCCCAAGGGCAGGGCTAATGCAGCATGTGGTGCTGGGGATTGAACCCCAGGACCTGTGCTTGCCTAAGCCGGCTCTTACTCTGCTGAGCGATCTCACGAGCCCATATGACTTTTCTCTTTAGCTATCTCCTAAAGACAAATCTCTCTAGGATTTGACCTCTGCCCTTCGCCCACTAATTTTTATGCTCTTTCAACTGGAATTATCTCAATAATTCTAGACTCTAATCTAAAAGTAATCTAGCAACAGATAGTAATTATTACCTCTCCATGTTTATGTTTATATCTCTGCTACTGAGATTTTTTTATGTTATTTTCATGTATTCATCCACATCTCCATAAACACTCACCTTTTTATAATTTCTCCCTAAATATCTCTAAAATATTTGCTCCTATGCCTATGCTTATTTTTATCGGGAAGTTCATACCCTTTTTAACTTTCTTGTGAAATTTTGCCCTGCAGTTTTTCTGCTCATCTCCTTCACTCTCCCTCCATTGCCACTGTTTTGATTACTCCTTATATAATTCTTTGTAATCTGCCACATTTCTGCTAAAATTATTTCAAGAGTATCCTTCTATCAGCAGAATGAAAGTGAAGCTCCTTTGTGAGTGCTCAAAGCAAAAAATGAGGGTTGTGTTGCTTGCCCTCAAGATTTGGGGTGCTGTAGACTACAAGAGGGAGGAGAGGAAGGTGTCAAAAGTAGATCTCCTTCTGCCAAAGAAAAAGTACAAGGAGGTGAACTATAGAAAGGATTGTGAAGGCAGGAGAAGTGAGGAGCTCCCAAGTTCCTGAGCTGAATAAGTAGAGTCTTTCTTTCTAGAAGATGTTATTCACATGCAAAGAGAATCTATCTATCTATCTATCTATCTATCTATCTATCTATATTTCATGGTATTGGGGATTGAACTAAGAGTTTACACACTAAACAACATCCCTAGGCCATTTATTTATTTATTTATTTATTTATTTATTTATTTATACAGGGTTTTATGAAGTCACTAAATTTTCCAGATTGGTATTAGGGCCAGGCAGATAGCCCAGCAGCTTAGGTGCCTGCCTGGAAAATAAAAGGTCTGGAGTTTGATCCCTAGTACCACACACACACACACACACACTCACTCACTCACTCACTCACTCTCACTCTCACATACATACACACAAAAGACTAGGTTTAAATCTGCATGCCTACTACCTCAGCCCCACAGACTGCTAGGATTACAGAGCTTTTTACACCATGCCCAGTTACAAAGAAAGCTATTAGAAAAGATATTGTAACATTCTTTGTCACGATATGGTTTTGGATTGTTTTCATATTAGGTCATTGCCTGGAAAGAGTAATCAAAACTTTCCTGTCACATTTTAGAACAGATAATTCAAAGACTGAGTGTGAAATTGCCCCTTAACAATGTGGACCAGTGAATCATGTGCCTCAGAGAAAAAGCTACATGAATGTTAAAAAATTTCACTAGCCATCTCAGACAAACTACTATTCAGTCCAGAGAACAATTGCAAATAAATAAAGGGGAAAAATAAGCCAAAGACCTTGAGTAGCTGTGATGTTTTAAGACAAAACAGTAAGGCCATGGCATATAGCTAATCAGAATCTCTCAAAGATGATATTAACTTATATTCATAATAATTTTATGTCTTAGCTATTTTCACAGCTGATAGCATAATAACAGTACATCATGAGGGGGAGGGATTCTGTAAGACAAGACACAGCAAGAAGTGACATCAGAGAACAAAGGCTAGGATAGAGAACTAATTAGGGATAGGAACTCAGGCATTGTAAACTAGAGATTTTAATGTAGAGGCAACAGCTTCTGCAACATCCCTAAGGGCCTTGTATGTTTTAATTGCAATTTCTATTACAGTGCAACAACAACAAAAAAGATTAGAGTGAGCAAAGTCTCTGATTTGGGCCTAATTCCTTCAGTTACTAGCAATGGGATCTTAAGTCTGGACACATACATTCTCGGTCCTCAGTTTTTTCATCTACTAAATTCTAAGAGTAGAAGTTTCTGAGTGTCTACATGGTCAATTTCAATGTATATAGTTATAACAAACAAAACATTTGGTAAAGAAATGTTAAAAGTAGTAGTTTATTGCATGATCACAGTTCCCCTTAGTCATTGCCATTATTTGGCAATGACTTCTCATACTGTCCCTAAAAGCCCATGTGCTAAGGGGTTGTTGTGCAACCCGTTGCATGGTGAGGAAGTGGTGGGTCCTTCAAGAGCAGGGCCTGGATTGGAAGCCTTCTGTTTGTGTGGGTAAGTGTCTTTGAAGGATATATTTGAGGCCTAGCCCCAGTCTTTCGATTTTTTCTTTCACTTCTCTGATATGAGGAAAGCAGTTTGTTCTACCCTATGTTCCCTACCACAATGTGCTAGATCACCAGATTTGTCTAAATGATGTGTCCAAACAGCCACAGACTGAAACCTCCATAACTGTGAACCAAAACAACAACAACAACAACAACAAAAGCCTTTCCTGCTTATAAGATGGTTGCCTCCCGTATTTGTTGTGCTAACAAAAACACCTTGCATATTTTCAAATTACCTTGTTTAAATAAATCTTCACTTTCTATCTTCACATTCCTATCTATAATTTCTATCAGTGAGATTTCATTCAGCCCATGGCTTTAAATATCAAATACTTCAGATCAATGCAGTAACCAATATAAGCTGATCCTGTGTTTAAGATGTCATAGTTAGAAAGCCATTAACCATCCACATGTAGAGAGACTCTCAAACTTAATTAGCTTAAAACAGAACTCTCAATTGTATACGCAACCCTGTTCTTTCTCATTCTGTCCCTATTATCCCACTAGTGATACTTTATTTTGTTGTCCAAATAATCTAAATCATCTTTGATCTGGTAACCACATATGCCGTGTGAGTCTGAGAGAAAGAATTTTTCACTCTATGTGAAAAAGCCCTACTGAGTCTCTCACTTTCTGTCCACTTCTGGTGCTATCACCCAAGCCAGATCCAGTGTTTTTATAGATGCTCTTATAGTAAGCTTCCAAACTGCTAGCACAGCCTTTCAGTGCTGTCTCACTTAGCACAGAGAGGGCTAATTTTAAAAACTAAATTATCATGCCTCATTTTTATGTAATGCTGTTTGTTTAACCTTTGTCCCTGGTAGTTGGGCACACTAGATTTTACCTACTTCCCTGAGCCCATTTTCTATGTCTTTACGCCTGAGTATTTTCCATTCATGACTTCTGTCTCTCTGTTTTTCAAGCACAGGTAGCCTACGTAAGCATCATTCTGATTGGCCAGCCTGAGTGATATTGTCACCTCTGTAGAGGGAAGACGAGTGAAGGCTATGAGCAGACCAGTATAATCAAATACAATTGGAGAAACAGTTAGACACATAATCAAATAAGCCAGCAATCTATTGCACTACGATTTTTTCATCATCAACATTTAGTATTCCATCAAATACTGCAGACATATTATCTGAGTCCAATAGTTTATATTAAAAAAATCTTCCTTGGTTAAAATCATATTTTGATTCAAAATTAGTAGGAACTGGCACAGCCAACATAAGCTTCTAGTTAGATACTTAAGAGGACTGTCTAATACCATACTGTGAAATTAGAGTGCTTAGTTCTGTCAAAGAATCGCCTAATTATTGTTGATCAGTAAAACATGTCTGTTTTCTTTGAGATTAATCTTCGTGAAAAGTTGCTGAGGTGACAGTCCCTTAGTTTTGAAACACAAAAAACAAGTGTCAGAGTTGTTTATAGCACTTGAACTTTCAGAATCCTTTTAATGGCTATTTCAAGGGACTTCGCTACTTGTTTGTTGACTTATTATCTGATTATTAGTCTCTTTATGATTCATAGACTTTGCTCTAAGGATTAGACACCCTTGAATTTTACCAACAAGATTATTTACTCTAAATGAAAATTGTCACAAACTCTTCATACAATGCTACATTCATGTCTTAAATTTCAAAGATGTGTAATCCAAGGAAGTAATAAATAGGAAAAGCCACTAATGAAAAGGGTTATTTTAAATGATAAATTCAAAGATCAAAATAAAATGATTATTCATTGTACTATACAAATAGCCCATCTTTATACCAAAAAAAATCCTTTTATCTTCATAACTAAATTGACTAAAAGGCATGGTTTCCTAGCAACATTCATTGTGTTTATGACCTTTCTTCCAATCTGAGCCCAGAAATGTGAATCTGAAGCTAATAAATATACACTATCCATCTTAGACTCTTCTAGTTACCCTAGGAGCAGGTTGAGAAGAATAGCTAAGCAAAGATAAGAGTTATAAAAATAAACATATATTCAAAAGAGTTCTGAACATTTTCATATGGTTGAATTTATTTAACTGAGGTTAATAAATCAAAGTATAATCGAGCTCTTTTGCATTGTGGCATTCTGACACATGATTAGAATGCCACATTCTTAGAAAAGGTATGACACAGTCATTCTAGATTTCCATGATATTAGAAAAATTATTTCTATACTCCACTCAGAAATAAATGCTTCTATAATTTAATTATATTAAAATATTTGACATCTTTTGGAAATCTGTATTTTTGAAACATTATACTTTGGAAAATTGTTTGATTAAAAACAATATGAAGAGCGATTAAGCATTGTTCCATAGATAGTTGTATCAAACTATGCTCAACAACTTTGTAGCAGCAAACATTTAGGTAAACTGAACAACTAATGTGAAGACAACACTGTGCAATATAGCAGCCTTTGTTGCATTCCTATCATTTTGTTTATTGAAAATCTATATTGTTTGTATTTTTTTAACTAATTTTATCCTCTCTAAAAGAAGTCAGGTAAATTTCTTATGTGAATGACTGCTCATGTCTGTATTATCTTACTACCTGTCTATTGTGCAGAAAATCAAGGATGGCAAGGACAACCAGAAAAATAGCGGGATCTTTGTAACTTGGCCAGATGTCAATTTTATACAATAGTAACTCTAAGCAAAAACAAGTCAAGAAGTGTTGTATAATCTTTGGAAGGGAAAAATGTCTTCTCGGCTGGCTAATTCACCCAAAGAGCAAGAGCTAAATAACACCAAGCCATGGGTGTGTTTTCTCTAGCATTAGCGAATGAATCCCTTCAAATTTATATGTTTTGTATATCACCACCACAGATGCAGGGTTTAGTGCGTTTTGCTTATGCAAAATGAAAATAATTACAGAGAAGCTTTTAAGCCAGATGCTGAAAATCGCTAGAGACGTGTTTGGGTCAGCATGTTTGACAGAGTTTACACAAGTGGCTACTCTAACTGGCAATTGACTGCATAGTGGACAATTAGTAATATATCTTCCTTGTTTTCTAAGTATATATTTATTTCATTTTAAATAATTGTGCCTGAGGTTAAGATGGCAATAAGAGTGATAAATTCTCTCTCTTAAATTTCTCAACAGATACAGTGAGTGTAGTTTTGCCAAAACGGTAACCGTTTAAAAAAGAAAACATTTTATTTATTCTGTCATCCATATGAGAATTGTTTTGTTTACAAGCCACGAGAATCATTTTTCTAACTGCCAAATCTTTGATCTCCTCTTAAGAGTTAAAATTCCAGCTGTGTTCTTTTTGACTCTCATCTTCATTGTCAACAGTAATGAAAAGAAAAGTCTACAGCAAGGGCACAGCTGAGCATTTTTCTCTTTCTTTCTTTCTTTCTTTCTTTCTTTCTTTCTTTCTTTTGTCTGTCTGTCTGTCTGTCTGTCTGTCTTTGTCTTTGTTTCAATTTTTGTGGTGATCAATTTGGAGTCAGCATAATTTCTGATGACAAGTCTTTGATTAATAGGTGAATGAATTATTCTTACACTTATTAACAGTTGTATTATCAACATTTTTCTAGAATTAAATGGTATCCACTTAGGAACGTATACAGCTTATGACTATTAGAGAGATAGTTTATTGGTCATTTATAATGAACTTCATAATGGAATTTGTTTTCATTAATAATCTGAAAAGTCATTTTTATACTTTCTAGGTCTCAATTATTCTGAGATCTCAAATATTAACATTGAAAGACTTAGTGAATTGGTTTTTATTAGAAAAAAACAGAACAAGGAAACTGAGTAGTTGGCTGACTGATTTTTCAGTCGTGTGTTTATGGCACTCAACTGCCAGACAGAGCCTTCCTTTTTCTTGTCTTGCTGAGCATCTTTCTTTACTGCAAACTTTTATCAGTATGTGCAAAGTTAAGTACAAGCTCAGTAAACCTCCCATATGGGATTAAAGCCTGAATTTCAGCCTCATTTATGTTTCTAACATTTTTACTTATAAATCTGAACTACTGAATTACATAATTTTCTATAATCCCTCTAATTCACAAATACTAGAATTTACAACTCAAGAATTGACTGAAGTCTTACCATTTTAACAGTGAACAATTTCCATCTCACTTTTAGAGATTTATTTTAGGGTTAATTCCTTCCTCTCTTCACCTATTTGTGCAAAGACCTTCAGCCTACCACTCCACACTCGGAGTGCCAGCCCTTCCCATGGAAGAGTCCTTATGAAATCTGTGCGTCTGATGCATTTCATCTTTCTTTCTTTTTAGAACATATCCTGGGAACCACTGTATGCGTAAAAAGCAGGTGAATTTTAAGAAAAGTAAAATTAAACAGTGAAATTCTAGCCTTGTCATTTGCAGATTTTGGAATTAGTGGAATGAATTAATCTCTCTGAGCCTCAGGTTTTATCACCATAAAATTGAGCTATTTTCATGTATCCCAGGGCTCTTGTAAATATTAAAATAAAAAGATGACACAGATAACTCTAACCTACAACTATTATCATTATTTCCTAAATAATAAAATAATAACTATCATTATTAATTATGTATGTCTTTAATTTTATTTTCCCCTATCTAGAAAATACTTATTTTCTTGCAATTCATTTTAAATATTACTTCCTCAGGAATATTTCTTGATTAGTTGATTGCTATATTCCCATATATTGTTATAATATAAAACAGTGCCTTTTTCTACAGTTTCAAGTGTATCTATCCCACAGTTCGAACTTAAATTTTCTAAAACTATATTGTTACCTTAACATATTTGACACTTCTTTGCTCAGAGCTTTGCATCTAGAGAGGACTACTAAATATAAACGTCTGACTTAACAAATTATTGGTAAAGTGGGAATTGTGCTCTATATACCTTATCTCTCATATTTAATATCACAGGGCCTTACATTTTTTAAAATGTAACTGATAAATCCACCCTAACATATGGAATTAAATCTGTTCCAATAAATAAAAAGTAAGGAATTCTGGTTCAGGATATTTACATCAAGTCCATCTCGCCATTGTCTCTACTCAATGAAGTACATCAGTTCCAGTTTCCTTTATATATATCTAGAAGTCTTTGGCTTCTATTTCAATCCTAAGGGTAGAATCCCTGTCCTCCTTCTGTTACAGTGTGTCTCAGCACCTAGCACCGATAACTTCACTGTACTGTGATGCTTCTCACCCTGAATGTCTGTTCAATTGTCTATCCAAACTCGGGATGAAGGGATAGCAGCTGTGGAGTTCCAAAACAGTATATATGCTCTGCCTGATGACTGTTACTTTGTGCAGTGTCAATGCTGGAATCACTGCATCAAATGCCACCTGCCAGTACCCCAGGTACATGTCGTGGCTTGACTCAAAGTACATCCTGTCGGTACTAGATATTCACACTGCCTACCAGCGTCCGAAATTTAATTTGTTTCTGGATAACTGTTTCATCCCAAAGAATATTCTGATTTCCAAGACTGGTATTCACTGCTGTTCTTGTACCTCTGACACGTCAGCACATTCCTGCATCCTCTTTCTGAATTATCCTTTTTCCTTTTAGTTCTTTTTCATGTTCATATATGACTCAAAGCAATGGTAATAATACTTGCTGCTTATCTATTGCAAACTTTGAAGTGAAATCTGGCAAAATAGGTGAAAGAAAGATGGTTGTTTGGACCACACCCATCCTGGTTCCCTTTGGCCTCAATCATTTGGAAGGGGCAAAAAAGTAACAATTTCTATTTTAGCTTCGAGTATTTAGTTTGTGATCAATAACTCCCACCTACAAGATGTCTTAGAGATTGGAGCCCTATTTAAATTCATTATGTATTTGAACACATTTATTTTACTTATTTGTGTATCTTTGCTTGGCACCATAAAGCAATATAATATTGTGGAGCTGGAAAATAACATTATGTGTTATTTAAAATGAAAATATCGTTTGCTTCTTCTTAAAAAAAATCAGTCCATGAAAGAACATTTGCAGAAAATATTTAGTCTCATTTAATCTTTAAAAATTAACATTTAATTAGCAATACAATAAGGAAAAATTGATATTTTATTGTAGTCTGTTATTTAATTAAATAACTCACATCATAAGCCCTATGGGGTAGGATTGTATTCTCCATTTTACTTTTTTATTTCCAAGCAAAATACTGCTCAAGAGGGATGATAATTCAACCTTTAATGTATAAAATTACACAAAGTTAAAAATCAGAAATTTCTGATTTTACAGTTAGCTTTGATCAATCATATATTAAATACATATTACTAAGTTATATGGACAATAAAAATCTTATAGAACTTTTCAAATTTATGAATATATATTATTGTGTTTAATGAAATGCAATGTAAAAGAAACTGGATTGCTAACAAGTGAAAATTGGATCAACCTCTTCAGCTCCTTTTGATGACACTACTATAGGAGAAAACAGTGAGACTAGAATTTCTAAAATTTCCATACAGATTCTATTTCTGTATTCATCCTAAATTTAAGCTTCAAACATAACAGTATTTGATTATAGCAGAAACTACTTACAGAAAAAGTGTGGTTAGAAAATCTAATTAAATATTTTGTTCCTGAGCAGAATTTTAAAAGTAAATTAATATGTAGGCTCCAAATGTATTTATCATTTTTGCATAATGTATAAATTTTTAAAATTAACTTTTGCTTAGTAGATGAGTCTATTATCTTACAAACAAAGTTGTTTAGCTGGGAGTAGTAATCCAAGCACTTGAAGCCTGAGGCAAAGGATTCTTGCAAGTTTGAGACCAGCCTGGGCCACAAAGTGAGCACAAGTCCAGCTTGAACTGTAGAGCGGTAACCTATCTCAAAAAGACAAAAAATATATATGAATAAAAAATAAAAGGTGTGTATTCCTGTTGAAAATCTAATCACCATCTAGTAGTAAATTCTTTTAAGATCATCAAAATGACTTCTGGAATTTATTGATAAAGCCATAAGTAAATGTGCCAGATAGTGGTTGGAGTCTGTTTTTGTTAAATTTGTTTTGTTTTGCTCTATTACATATTAACCTCTTAATTTCAGACAGAATATTTAGTTCTTAAATCAAGGCAAGCACTCAGAACCAGGTGTTTTCATGAGCTTTTGGCAAACATCAGGATATGTAAAGTACTATACAAACAAGTCAGTGAGATATTCAAATATCATCAGATACTGCTACTGACATTTTGCCTCTTTCCATGAAGTCAGTACCATCCATCCATTGTTCATTCAAAGAAGCATATTAAAAATGGCAGCACATTTTTATTATTTAATGGGTTCTTTTCAGCTTTCTAACCTAACTCCAAGATTTCAATGATCATTTTTGGGTCAGTGGCTAGACAGGCTTGTACTGGTAATCTCCAGTTCCCCATTGTCATGGTTTGAACTTTTTGCAAGGGAACAGTATAATAAGGGATGCATTTTATAGCATTAGTTTATAAGGAGTCACCAAAGAATCATATATAACAAGTACAGGATATCTATCCACACAGTAAGTACTAAAGACTCCAGCTGAGGACCTCATTCCTAATATCCTACATGAGTCCAGATAAAAACCTAGAGCTCATAACAATGGCTCCCACAAGTCCATATGGAGGCCTAGAGGCCACAACAATGTGCCATGCAGGCCTGCTTCCTGGATCTGTGCTTTAAAGGCCCAAAGGTCAGGGTCAGCAGTAGAAGCTAAAAATTTATGCCAGTGGGATGAAGGATTTGTGCTAACAAGCTGAGGGTTCAGAACTGGAGCTAGGGAGCAATGCTCAAGGTAAGCACCAGAGCTCCCCAAAAAGTACTTCTGCCATCCTCAGCAACGTTGAGGTCCCGAGCTCCCCCAGTGATGAGGAAAGCTGAGTTCCCACTGGAAAAGCCAATGTGACAAGCTTCTCCATGAGCTGAGCAGTGCTCCATATTTCCCTCTGGAGTCAGGAAGCAATGTTCAGGATGAGGACCAGAGCTTCTCCAAAGCTCATTGGGAATGCCAGCATGACAAGGTCCTCCAGCAGAACAGCCTAAGAGAACAAGCAGCTTCCAACAGCTCCAACAGCTTCTCCAAATGGCAATCCTAACTTTATTTCAGCAGTTTCACCTGTTCTGCCATTTATGCTGCTGGCAGCAATCCTCAGGTGGACCTCCCACACCCAGCACCACGCTAGTTCAATTCAGCTGGGTATAGTAACTTTTCAGGTTTCCATGTAGCATCTCTATTGGAGCAGCCTTCACAACACCTATACTCTTTTTGTGACAATGTTCTATTGATTAGAGCTGGTGAGATAGCTCAGCAGACTGAGCCCCTCTAAGACAAGCACAGGGACTGAGGTTTAATCTCCAGCACCACATTCTGTGCTGGCCCTGACCCTGGGGCATGCTGAGCCAGCAACCAAGACTGGGCATAGTGGTCACACCTGTAATCCCAGCGCTGGGGAATGCTGAAAACAGGAGGATCACTGAGTCCGAGCTGCGTAGTGAGACCCTGCACCACATAAATTTTAAGAAGAAAAAATTCTGTTTATTGTTTTATATCCAAATGCTTTCCCCTTCTTTGTCTAATTTAAATGGGAGAAATCACTTAGACACTGTCACTGTCTAATATTAATATTGTTTTTCTTCATATTAATGTAACTGTATTTTTATCTCCTCTTTAGCCCCTGCCCAAGACACTTTCTACTCTACTGTGAGAATAATCTTCCAAGCACAGATCTGAGCATTTCATAGTATTACTCAAAGACCTTCTGCATCTCTGCATGGAGGTGGGATTGGAGTTTGGACTTGGAAGACAATGTTCTTTAATAGGAGGTAAAGGCAATCTAGCCATCAATATAAGGAGAACAATAAAAAGAATACACTATGTGTAAGGATTTGTATGTAGTTTGAATTTCTTAGAGGATACAAGAATATCTGGAAGATACAGGATGGGGAGGCAAGGGGCATAGACTTTGAGTAAGGTTTTCCTCTTATTGTTTATCTCAAATATTTTATATATAATTTTTAAAATTTTAGGAACACATGTTTGCACTTCATTCAGTTTATCATCACCTTGGAGAATGGTCACATATTATAGCATTTCCTTTTTAACCCCTTTTCCCTTGCCTCCTCCTATCCCCTTCCTTCTCAAGTTCACCTATGTTCCTTTTAGTAGTTGCTGATATTATTGGACTTAAGTCACATCATAGCATTCAGTATTTACATTAATTGGAGCTATTAGGGTCCTGTACATGGTAGTCTTTGTCGTTCTAATTTCTCCTTGTCTTCCTCTCATTCCTCGCCTTGGTCCCTTGAACCAGTTCCCTACAGCAAGACATCTGTCCTCTTGTCTCTTTCTACCCATTCTTTATTATTTTCTTTTTTGGTACTTTGTTTCTCTCAAATGAGAGGCATCCTATAGTATGGAAGCTTGTGTGGTTGGTTTATTTCAATCAGCATCATATTTTCCTGGTACAGCCATTTTACTACAAATGTCTCAAAGGCGTCATTCTATACAGCTGAGTAACATTCCATTATATACTGACAGCACATTTTCTTTATCCAATCATCTGTTGCAGGGTACACAGGCTGCTAGCATGATTTATCTACTGTGAACTGTGCTGTTCTAAACACTGTTATGCATGTATCACTATAGTAAGAGGATTTAAGCTTTTCTGGAAAGATAACTAGTAGAGGGATATAACTGGTCATATGGAATTTCCACTGTCAATTCCTTGAGAAATTTTCACAATGATTCCCAAAATGATTGTACTAGTTTGCACCAGCAGTGAGGGAAGCTTCCTTTTTCATCAAAGCTTCATGAGCATTTGTTGCTGTCCTCAAACATTTTCATAATCCATAACCATGCAGCCAGTCTTGCTCAAATACCACCGTCTTCAATACATTTTTCCGTGGTACCACCAACTGGAAACCATTTCTTTCCCAAATACAAGCTACATGCCTGTAAGTTTTGTTTTGTGTCATGGGTATTTGTGTACATTCTTCATGCTCACTGTAGTGCAATAAGCTAAGTGCAAGAAGAACATGTCAGGTTCATTTTATTCATCCCTGAGAGATCTTTTCAAATGAAAAAGTGAAAGATGCAATCATTGAAAATGATGCAATGAATGACAGCCATTCTTTTAGGAATGAAATTAATAAACATGAGTGTGCCTTAAGATAGAACTGGCACTTTTTAAAAATCCAAAATATTTTAATTAAAATTGCAAATAAAATGATGTGCAAAAATCAAAGAAAAAGAAACTTCATAGAAATAATACATTACAACCATAAAGCCATTACAAATGTTCCTTGAGGTTTCTATTGGTCATCATGTATTACAGGTTGTTGAATATGCCTTTAAGGAATTAAATGGAAATTAGAAAAAAAGTAACATTTCTGAGTTCTGAATTCAATCTAATGTAATAATGATTATCATTATGTGTAAAGTATAAAAGTTTATCGTTTGGCATTACTTGTCATTCCATTTTTGCATTTGGTTTTTCCCTGTGTAATAAGTCGGTTCAATTTTTGAATTGCTTTGTAATATAATGCTCTTGCTGGGTTGAAATAGTCCCCTCATTATGCCACAGAATAATTCAACATCAGGGCTCTTGACAGGAAATGCAAAACTATAACTTATTTCACTTTTATAATCAACCCTAGTTATCTAAAGACTGGACTATCCATACTGCAGGAAATTGTACATCAACATTTATCAATAACTCTGTAGTGTATGTTCAAGTGAAAGTACATATTCTGCTTTATTGTTTTTTCATTGATCTGATTTTTCTGCTTATTTTTACTTCACATTAAGGTCATATCACAGTAGGTATATAATATGACTTAACCACATGTTCTTGCTACAAAAGCTGAGAGAAAGTGGCTGATTTTAAGTGCTACTCATAAGTCAGTTTAGCAAAGAGAAGGTTACAAGAAGCAGCTAAAGGAATTAAAACGAAAAATGTAGATAGCATACCTATGTCAAGTGAGATATCGCATATGAAAACATCCTAAAAATTTTAAAACATTATCTTAATATATTTCACAAATAAGCATAAACTTCCTACTGAATCAGGTGAAATTATAGTGTAGAGGAATATTCATTAGACTTAGCATTATAAGAACTAAGGCTGCAGCTCTGTCTCCTATAACACAATGTGAAAGTTGAGTACTTTGGAAATATACTTAACATCTAAGAGAATTATTCTGTTCACCAAGTCTTATTTATTCTTGCTTTGTTTGATTTCCTCCTTTTATATTTTTAATACTATTTATTTATTTATTTATTTGGTACAAGTTCTCACTACGCAGCTCAGACTCATAGTGATGCTTCTGTTTCAGCCTACTCAGCTCAGAGATTACAGGTGTGCACCACCACATCTGGTTTTGATGGCTGACACTGTGTGCCCAGAGTTCTAGGGCAGGCATAGTATGTGGTATTAGGGACTGAACCAGGTCCTTGTATTTATTAGGCAAGTGTTTAGACTAGTGAGCTATCTCCCTTTATAATTCTGAGGACCTCCTTGCCTCTTGTGTCCATGAGTGCAGAAAGGAGCTGCCTGCCTGTTGAGCTGGATGAACTTGGGATCCAGGCTTGTCAAAGAATCTCACTGATACTACAGCCCAGAACTAAAGTTGGAGTTATTGAAAAAACAGACTTAACAAAGCAACTGATCAGAAAAGACATTGTGGGGAAGGTGTGTGATTCAGATTTCCCAAGTGGCTGCATGGTGCACACCCATAACCAAGGACATAGACCCCTTGTGCTTCCCAGTATGTGAATTACTAAATTACACTATGTGCTTAGCATAGTTCAAATATCCTGGATTACATGGACTTTCAGTTTCCTCAAGTGGGGCAACTGTGAAGTGCTCTGGATAGTAATGTGACATGTGCTGAAGTATTATGAAAAATAAAGAAAATTAATAAGGGAAACGAAACAATGAAATACTCAACGTTTTAAAACAGAAGAGTGCTTCATTGGGAAAAAATCAAAATCTGATACATAACTCTATGCTATTTGTGTGCATTGAAAGCATCTGACAAAAATAATCCTTTAGCATTAAAGTGATATAAGGAGAGAGGAGTCCTCTATGCATCGTTAATTTAAGGTGGTGTTAATTAAGAAATTTAACAGCTTAAAATAATGAAGCCTAATAAAGAACAAGAAAACATCTATATAAATCATTATTTTAAAGAACGAGAAACCAGTCTGGATAGGTTTGGTCAAGCATGTACTAAATAAATGTAAGTAAAACATAATACTTTGGAATTCTGAATTACTGTCACTGATTATTCTTATGTATTCTATATGATGATCAGTTTGTGAGGGATTGATTAAGGGGTTAATATTTTGCTCACAATTTTGTATATGACATAGAAGGGATTTAAAAGAAGTAGATGTCCAGCAGCCTAATTAAACAATGACCTAATGGAGTAGCGATTTGATGTGAGTAGAGAAATCACAAATACGATGACACATCCTCACAATGACAAAGACCCAGGAAATTAATTAGATGAATGCTTCCGTCTGGTGTTTTTTTTTTAACATTTTTTTAAATATCACTAATCTTCCAGTTTTAAGCATGATTCATCATGGTAAGTCATCATCTTGGCAGTTATTCCTACTTTTTAAATGACCACTTGCACGGAGAAATATTTATTTATGTTAAATTAGGAACAAAGATGTTTGATGCATCTTACTTTATTAGCTAATTTTTCAGCAGGTGTTTGTAAAATAACAAGAATGTTTCTAGCAATTACCTCAGTCCTACTTGTTTGACCTTTTCTCTGTGAAAAAAAGGTAACACATTCTCTATCCAGCTAGTGAGAGAGAAGAGCACAAAAAGTAGCTTCCACAGCTATCCTTAGCACTGAACATAACATTTAAGTGTCTTCGGATCTAGGTTATCGAGACCTTTGATGGTCTAGCTTGGGCTTGTCTGTATCTAGCATATGATTGCCCAGTGTCAGCACTTGATATTTTGCACCCCATAATACTTTACATAGCAAGCACAATAACATTCTTGGCCTTATTCTCAGAGATGCCAGGGACAGACTCTCTCTTCCCAATTTGGGTAAAGAAAAATATGTTTACTCATGGCCAATTGTCCCCTGTGGAAGCCATATCCCATTGAAATGACAATCACTGCACTTATTACTTCTCTATTCCCCTCATGACAAACTAGAATCTTTAAATAACTGCAGTTTATGACCACAAATCCTACAGTTCAGAAGTCTGATATGGCCAGACTGGGATTTTTGCTATTAATTTCATGTGGAGGAAACCATGAAAGTTCTGGTTTATTTCACTTATAAGTGTGATCTAGTTGCATCTATGTACCTATGAAGGCCTCAAATTTATCTCTTTTATAGGTGAGTAATACTCCATTATGTAAAAACACCACATCTTTTTTGTTCATTCCTCAGTTGATGGGAATTTCCAAGATTTAGCTATGACAAATTGGGCTATTAACACGGGTGCATATATTTCTTGTAGTACAATTGTTTTTATTTCATTTGGAAAGATGACCAGGGGAGAAATAGCTTGGTTGAATAGAACTCCTGATCTTGGATTTTTGAGGAACCTCTGCACTGATTTCCATAGTGGTTGTACCAGTCAATACTCCCACAAATGTGGAGAACAGTTCCATTTTTCCCATAGCCTCTCCGGCATTTGCTATTGGTTGACTTCTTGTTGATAGCCATTCTTTCTGGGTAAAGATGAAGTCTTAGTGCTGTTTTAATGTGCATGTCTCAAATGACCAATGATTTTGAACATCTTTTCATATATTTACTTCCCATTTCTATTTCTTCATCCAAGAAGGGTCTATTCATCTCAGATGCCGAACTTTAACTTGGAATTTTGGATTTTGGAGGCCTGATCTTGTTTAATTCTTTATATGTTTATAGATAACAGCATAAGATACATTCAGTGCTCAAAGCTGAATAGCATTTCTGTACAGAAATAATGAATGGACTAAGAGAAATCATGGAAACTATGCCTTTCATAATAACATCCAAAAGAGTGAAATATGTCGGAATTGTATTGCACAAAAGAAGTAAAAGATTTATACAGAGAAATGACCATACTCTGAGAAAAGATATTGAAGAGGATTTCAGAAAATGGAAATATATTCCAGGATCATGGATAGGAAGAACCAACACTGTGAAAATAGCCTTACTTCTAAAATATTTATAAGCTTCAATGCAATCCTGATTAAAATACCACCATCATAACTCACAGATCTACAGAAAATGTTACTAAAATTTATTTGGCACCAGAAGAGATCTAGAATACAAAACCATTCCTGCACAACAAAGACGAGGCAGGAGGCATCACAATCCCTGACTTAAAATTATACTACAAAGCTACTGTGATAAAATCAGCA
>NDGN011498214.1:5105-18569 GCA_002564285.1 Tympanoctomys barrerae
ACTCAGGCCCTTGCACTTGCCAGGGAAGCGCTTATTCCACTGAGCCATCTCCCTGGCCCACTTCCATTACTTTAAGATTAAAATTATGACAGGGATTATATTAAAGATGAAAATGCTAGAACAACCACAAAATAAGCCAATAAGATAAGAAACATACACAGACACACATGTATAATGTAAGATACCTTTTGTTATATAAGATGTACCATCTTGATAATATATGTGTAATGGCACATACTGCTGTGAAAGTGGAAAAAGGCCACAATATAATAATTATATAATTATATATTATATTATGCTATAACAATATTCTATTATTAGAGCATAAAATAGATATCAATTTCAGAGCTGTTAGGATGTGAAAAAATTACATATTAATATTGCTGAAATGTATATTTATGTATGGAATGGGTGATCAAAGAATATTAAATGTTTAAATAAAAAAATTATAATAAAAGACACAATACCATTATCCCCTCCAATACTCCTGTTTGCTTGGGACACACTTGTCCTATGCCCCCCGTGCTATATATCTTTAATTGTAATAAAGTTTTAAAAACTGAAATATTCATTATTTTTCTGTCTCACCTCATGAAAGTGAGGAATTTACTTATAGATATACAAGTGAAATTAACATATGTATTTAAACATCACACCTACTCAGTTGTATTATTAGGTGTTTTAGGTTTTAAAAATAACATATATTTTAAGAAATTGAGGATCTTGAGATAGCTAAGAAAATTATAATTCAAATAAAAGGTTTTTGACTATCTTTTGTGAGATAATGTGTTCTATGATATGTTCTCATGTTATGTTTATATTTCTGTGGACACATTAGTACAAATCTGCCACCTTTTAAAATCTGATTTGATCTTGGGTATTTCAATTGACCTTGTTAATCAAACCAAATGGCTAAGGCTTTCACTTGCATGACCTTGGTTAAAATTGCAGGGCAAGTTTGGAATTGCTTCCTATGTACAGAGCTCCCAGAAGTTCAATAATGATTTTTAGTGTATGTGGACTGTGTGACAAGTAGCGGTGGACTTTATGTGCGAAACAATTAAAATAGCATCAATATTCACTAATGTCTTGCACCAAGGGATTGGAATGGTGAGAAAAAGATGGACCCCATGAGCATGATGGATATCGTAGGCAAAGCACAGTTGTCATGGCAAAGCTAATGATCATTATTTTTCAGGGATGGAACTTGCACACTACCAATAAACTCTTTCTAATGAGTGGATGTGTGTCCCTCAGGAAACATGTTTAGGCATTGTGAAAATCTGTTTTCTTCTTCCCTCTCCCTGGTGTCCTTTTAGGAGATTGATTATTTAATGCCAAGCTTTGTTTTATTTCATGTTGCTTTCTGTGGATATCTTGTATTTGAACTAAGAAGGCTGGCTTATTCACTCCTAAAGCAGGAGATAAAAGATGAGAGTTAAGGAGGCCACTAAGGCAGCAAGAGAATAATATTACAGAAGTCATTTTTTTAGGACAGAAAAAGCATGAGCAATCTGTAAAATAGTGTTATTATCAAGGCAAATTGTATTTTTGCCTCTAAAAAGGATCTATGCTATTTGAAATAGAAAAGAGAGGTAATGTATGTGGAACAGTAATCAGATGCTTCCTGTGTATCAGGCACTCACAACAACCCTGCAAATTAGCACTCTTACCGGAGAGTTCTGTAGGTGCACCCACTGAAGCCCAGGGAAGTTAGCTTGCCTGAATGGATTAGTCAAGAACCTGGCCAGAAGCACTTTCCAGTCTGTACTCAGAGAATACTTGATTATAGAGATTAGATATGAGGGTATTGGCAGGATTTAGAGGACAAAGAGTTAGCAAAAATCAGTAGTCACCCCAGCGTAGAAGAGATGGGGAGAAGGCTCAGCTCTGAGATCTAAATTCCATGGACAGATCTGCCGGGCAAGATCTGTGGGTGGTGGGAGACCTATGTTGCCAGGCTTAGAGATCTGCAGAAAGGGAGCTGGTGGGTACCTAAGCCCCTGTCCTGCACCATTTAGATTGTCTGCTCCTGCCTTCCATGGATTGAATCTCACTAAAGGCCCTTGGTGCAGTCACTGTGGACCAGCTTCCTGGAGCAGAGAAGGGTAGAGGGGCCACAGGAACAGAGCCCTTTCCCAGCCCTCTAGGCTTCGAGAATTAGCAATTGCAAGGCTGAGGGACAAACCAGCTTGCAGTACCAGTCTTCCCAACACGTCATACAGCTTCTTGGCAGAGGCCTTCGGTTGCTCTTCAGGGTGAATCTACGATGTACAAAAATCCACCTGAAATGCCAGAGCAGCTCTGACACTATTTGGCCAGTTCTTAGCATTCTGAGAGCATTTCATTGAACTGCCAATCCTGGTACGATGTAGTTCTGTGGACACACCTGGCCTCTCTTTCCTGGGGTTCCATCAAGTGGAATTTTGCCTGTGGCTCCTGGTGACCATTTGCTCTGATGCTTCTCATCTCTGAGTGGCATGTTCTATTTTTGGAAATCATTTCCCAAAGATTGCTGTCATTCAGAAGCAGTAAGTTTTTATTTTAAAGTGATCTTTAAGGCAGGTAGATTTGAGACTATTTTGCAACGTCAAGAAAGTATCTGTTTCCAGAAAAGACAAGAAAATTGCCTTTTAATGTGTGTCAAGGTGCCAAAATGCCTGGAGAAAAAAATGATCCTTTTTGTGAGCAGGCAGATAAATGAATAAATGACAGCCTATTTTTATATTGAAATGCAATTATTTCCATAGATATTCAATTCATAAGGATTAATTATACAGTAGTGTTTTCCAACATCTATTTGAACTGTATATAGCATTGATATAATAAACTCCTCACTTCTTATTCAAATAGTTCAAAATTTTCTTTTAAAAATTATGGATGTGCACTTTCTTAAATGAAGATTAATTTAGTAGGTTTAGCTTTCTATTTTATATTTGCTACAAGGTAAATTTTAGAAATATATGCAGCTTGTTAGCTACAATGATTTTGGTTTTTAATTTTGAAAAAAAAAGTGTATTGAACATTTTGCATGTCAAAATGAGCTGTCGTGTTGATGGAGTTTTGACCAGGGCAAGCTATGCTTGGTAGAATGTAGGGAGTCTGAAGTTACCTAGGAGTCTCCACTGGTCATGGGGTGTGTGCTAGTCACAGAGATTACCATGGTCAACTGTAGGTGGTCTCTGTGGATAGCCAGTTTGATGAATATTCTGTTTAACAGCAGTAAAAGCTAACATTTATATACAACTTTAAAACTTACAAAGTATGTTTACACCACACATTGATTTATCTAACCTTTAACTGTGTGAAGTCTGGTTTTGTTTTTTTCTAATCATGGAAATAAAAACTCACTGTTCAAAACCTGGTGTTCAGTTTGTCAGTGGGTGGGTGGTAAGGGCAGAGTACAGATGTGGTTTCTGACTCTGAAGTGTGGATCTTTTCTCATCGTCTAATGCTGACTCACAAGTTGTCACCAACCCACCTACTTGACAAGAGAGAGTTTATACTCACTGCCGCATAGAGGGTGAACACCTCCTCCACAGAGCCTTGGAAACACTTGGAGGGGGAGGACAGAAAGTTTTGTTTAAAGTGGGCCTTTCAGAGGAAAGTGGGCCTTTCAGGGAATTGATTAGGAGCATAGACAAAGGTACAACAGTTTAGGATTGGTGTAGACAGTAGGGCAAGACATTCCAAGATTATTGATACTTCTAAATGAAGGGACTGATCACAGTTGGGAAACCTGTAACTAACAATCAAGTTACTTGCCTCTACACTATAAGAGTGAGTGTGTACTAATGAAGACACTGGAATGGTAAAGGCAGATTAATGCAGACAGTCAGTTCTCTCTCTCTGTCGTGTGTGTGCATGCATGTGTATCAGAGAAAGTAGGTAGCTCAAAGGCAATGTCGTGGTGTCCATTGTCCTGTGTAAGAGCTAGACGGCTGGATGCCAGCATCCCTTGTGTAATTGTTCTTCAGCCTGAACTGAAGGGAGGACTTTTCCCATTGAAGCATCTGATAAATCTAGATCCTCACCAGTGTTTGAGGAGTCACAGTTACTTATAAGGATCTCGGGGTGATAGGTGATAGTTACTATCTTTTATAGCTTTCTTTCCTCATCTTTTTGTTTGATGATTATTTGTTAGATCTCTTGCTGAGTCAGAGACTGTGTGGTAATCCTGAGAGCTCTAGATGTCACACACCTAACACTGTGACGAATACTAAGATGGATTATGAGCAGGATGTGAAGTGAAACTTGTTCCCTAGTTAGGAGCTGAAAGTGCAGGTAAAACCATGAAGTGAGGTCTCAGATCAGACGGGAAGAATCCACAGAACTAGACATGAGCCATTAATCACTTGACCCAGTTTTCTTTGCTTTCTGTACCATCTTTACCATAGTGTGATTAAAGACAGATTGGCAACATTGAAGTATAGTATTCTTCCTTTAACGAAAGCACATGTTCCCCTCAAGGGGCCACTATTATGCCCCAGCCAGCTCTGCTGTGATCCACTGTCTACCCAGGTTGTTCAAAACTCTTGGTGCCGTTGTCTACCTTGACTGTAGGTTCTGGACCATGGCATCTTGGATTCTTCCCATTTTCCTGACCTCTTATAAACACTGAAATAAAGATATTTGAAGAGAAGAAGAAATTAGTCAAGATTTTCACTGAGCAGTTATGATGTTCATTTGAGTGAAGCTTTGTTTTTCTTCTTTAGAATTAAATTATCCAGTGTTCTCTTTTTCTTAGGACACAAACTGATGGGCCAGAATGAGCCTTAGGTGATACCATGGGTGGTCTTAAGAAATAACTCTTCCCTTGAGAATTCCCTTATGTTTCCAGGTAATCTAGGGCTTTTTGAAATGTTCCAGGTCTTACCCATCCTGAAAAAGGAACTGGTGAAGACCTTTTTCTTTTTTATGATGCTGGAGATGTGGAGTGTACCTAGTGAAGGCTGCACCTAATGTGAGGATTCTTGGGGTCCCCTCTGTTGCTTCTGTGGCCCTGATGCATGCTCCTCCCCCATTTTTCCCTGACAAAGTGGCAGCTCAAGTGCTGCAGAACCCTGGAAAATACCGGTGTGAGCTCATGCCAGGTGAAGCAATCATTTCCAGAGACAGAGCCCACAAGAAATGTATACACAGTTCAGGAAAAGAAACAATATTGGTGCATTGGTTCTTCAACAGATGGCATCACCCTCACGTGGGAGGCCCTAGAGGATGTCATGTAGTGCAGAAGCCCACTATGCTGTCCTTACAGAGGAAAATGAAAATGCACCTGCAGCAATCTCAGTGACTAAAGTTACCCAAGCAGCAGCTCTCCATACTAATAAATGTCTGGAAGCTCCTAGCCACCACTTTGAGCGCCTTTTATAATGGTGGAGGCCAAAGCTAACTTGAATTAATCTCATGATGTCTCAATACATTTAGTATTAAATATTCATACAAGATTAATTGATAGTTGAAGAGTGAAAAAGGAAATCTAAAATAAAGCAGAAGTAAAAATATAAGATGTTTTCACAATGCAGCATTAACTTAGCAAAAGGAAACTGAGGTCTTGGGACATTACTTCTCTTTTAAGATATAAACTACATAAAACAAGCTATGGGACTGCATTCAAGTTTCTTGTTGTATTTTTTATTGTTTTAATATTTTTATTGAAATTGCTTTCTATTTGCCTAAATTTAGGTTTCTTTTTTTTTTTTTTGAAAAAATGGTTTTAATTGGTACAAATTTGTAGTACATAATGGTTACATTTGTCGTGGGGAGTTTAGACATGTACGTATCATATCTTAGTTCTTTTTTTTTCAAATCAAATTGGTAGGACAGTTTCAATAATTGACAAATTGCATACATTCTTCCTAGTGGTTAATTGCTGTACAAGGTGCGGACATGACGTCCTATTTACATTCTTACATTTATGTATCCTGGTCTGAGTCATGGCTATAGAGCCATCTTCACTCAAGAAGTGGCTGCAGAAAATACCATTAGGACACATAAAGATAATACCACAACCCCATGACAACTATCCTAACTATAATTTCTTTTCTGCTTGTACTGTACTATGCCAGAATTTGTGATAAATTAATATGACATTTTCTCATTTAACCTTATAACAACCTCATGAAGTAGCTGTTATTAGCATTTTCACTTTACGGATAAAGAAACCAAGACTCAAGAAAGCTCAAGAAGCATAGTCAAGTACATACAGATAGTAATGTGGTAGAGCTAGTGCTTAAAGACCAGTCTCTTTGACTCAACAAGATATGTTAATAAAATTCCAATTTAAGCGTTCAACAACTAAATGTTTGTGGGAACAGCCCCTAGGAGACCCAAAAGTGAAAGTCCCTGACTGCATAGTCAACAGATTTCTTAACTTGTCCTATGTCTATAGCAGTGCCACAGAAGTACCAGGTGATCTTTCTGAAAAAAGTGAGGCTTTTGTTTACTTATGTCTTATTTATTTTTATCTTTTATGTATTTGGTACAGGGTTGCACTATGCAGCTCAGATTCATAGTGATCCTCCTGTTTTCAGCCTCCCTAGCACTGGGATTACAAGCATGTGTCACCATGCCTGGACTCTGTCACAAGCTCAGCACACCCCAAGGGCATGGCTGGCAGGATATGCAGGACTTGGAATTGAGCACTGGTGCCAGTGCTTGCCAAGATAGATGCTTAGTCCCCTGAGCTATCTCACTGGCCCTAAAGTCAGGCTTTTAAATATACAGTTGTTAGTGGCTTACATTCCTCTGGGACTCTTTCAAGAGGGAGATTTAGATGGAAATGGATGTAAGAGGGTTGTAATCCTAAAGCCAAGTCACAGTATTTTGGACTCAGGAAAAGGTGAACCATCTTTTAAGTCTTTGGAACAGACCACTGAACAGAACTTGTAGGAAGCAATGGACACATGCGTGAGCAGGAGAGGAAGTTTCCTGACATGGAGAGTTGTGCTGGGCGAGAGCTAAATAAGAGCTTCACGTGGAGCAGGTAGTGTGGAAGATGATGGAGGTACTTCAGACTATCTGTAATTTACTCTACTTTTATTCTTGAGCTTTTTATGTGAAGTACTGGGGATTTCTCCTAATTAGGAAGAGCACTTCTTATGAAGAAGATGAGCACCTCTCATGGAATCCTTTTATAGTCTAAACTTTCTGTGTATACCTCCACATTATCTTGAGAGTTGAAAGGGGGAACTAGATAGAATATGTTACATCATCTACTACTTTAAGGAAACATAGAGTTCATTATTCAGTAATAAATTACCCCACTAATTTTTTAAAACTCAAATTTTAGATTCTTCTTTTGAATAAAGTAAGCTCTTCATCAAGCGGCAAAAATTCCCTTTAATTTTCCCCCTTGATTGAATCAGACAGACAAAAAGCGTGAGTGTACCTATTTCTTGCATTTGTAATGGAATTCCTAGCAGCAGACAGTAATTGCTCCAGGTCTATCAAATAGATGCATCCCCCAAGTAATTAAACAGGAAAATTAGAAGATCAATATCTACATTTCAAAGGATGCTATCTTTTAAAGAAAAAAAAAATCACTACAGAATTTTTTTAAAACCCAGAGTTGTTCCTTGGACATTGAAATAAAGTACATGTTTATATGTGTGCTTTTATGTGTAGCATTAATTATTTCAAAGCAACCAAAGACAAAAGGGCCATAAATGTAAGGGTCTGGAAACCACAATCAACTGGGCATCAATCAGAAACAATGGTAAACTTCTCTAACGGTCAAGTGTGAGTCTATCAAAAAGGTAGATTTCTTTTATAAAAATTCCTACATTATTATTATTATTATTATTATTATTATTATTATTAGCAGAACCAGGGATTGAACTCAGGCCCTTGCACTTGCCAGGGAAGCGCTTATTCCACTGAGCCATCTCCCCGGCTAAAAATTCCTATAGACATAATGTATGAAGCACACCGATACCAGTTTTGTGCAGTGCTGTTGTTGACCACCTTTCTTTTTCTTGATGGGTTTATATGGTTGATTCCACAAACTCTTGCTATCAGGAATGAAACTTAGGTTTTAATTATAGTTAGTACCACAGGATCTCATCCTTGGATAGAAAAGCCACTCCTAAGGCAGTTTCATAGAAACTCGGCATTCAGTACTGATACCTCAGAGTAGAAAAATAATGGTGTTTTTCCTTTAGATAATGTATATTAATGAAATTTTGGTATCTGTTTCTCTATAGATAGAAGTTCAATGTTACATTTAGAACTTTGTGACTTTCATATTTCAGTCACTTATGAATAATATAGAAGCTATCCATGACCTTATTTCTCTTTATGAAAATTCTCCCTATTTGACCATTACAAGTACATTTTACTGTGAAGTGAGAAATGAATAAGTTCTCAGATTCACTGAACTCTCCTTGTTTAATTAGCACAGTGGGAAGAAATGAATAAAGAGAGAGAGAAAAAAAAACAAATGAATAAAGAGAGAAAGGTAAAAACTGAACTAGCCTTAACCATTTAAGAACAGATAAAAAAACAACTTCTTATTAAGGCTGCCCCCATCAACTTTCCATTGTTCGGAAGGTGGCCCACTTCTGCGTGTCTCCCCTGAGATGCTCCACGGATTGAACTCTAACTTTCCCCCCACACCTATTCCTCCACCTCTAGTCTCCGCCATTGACAACAGTGCTGTCACCATCCCCCAACATTTACCCCAGAACTCTGGGAATCACTTCTCATACACCTTCCATATCATCTATAATTCTGGGAATTCTGAAGTAAGATACTTTGAGCCCCCCAGCCTTCTCCATGTATGCTGTCATTTCCTTAGTCCAAGACACCCATGAGTCACCTGGATGACTGCCTTAATGTACCTTCTTCAACTCCTGCTTTCTCTCATACATTATCGGCCAGGGGTCAGAAAAGCTTTTTAGAAATGTTTTTCAGACCATTTATCCCACTGGTTGTAATCCAATAGCTTCTCATTGTATTTGGAGTAAAATCCAAATGTAAGGGTGATAATACCACGCGTGAGATAGCGTCTGCCCCTGTGCTCGCCTACTCTCTCTCTCTCTGCAGTTCAGCCAACCCAGTGTCTGGTTTCCGGGACACATCATGAGTTGTCTGCCTTGGGATTCTTTTGGTCTTCTGCACATCTGGTCTTCACATGGCTGGTTGCTTTCTCTCCTCTAGATCTTGGCTCAAATGTCACCTATCCCCAGAGACCTTGATTCACAGGTTTCTCTTGTGAGTTTTTTTTTCCTCATATTTTAACTTGTTTCATTTATGACATATAACAAAATTTTTGTCTTATGTGTCTCTTTGAATATTTACATTAAACTAATATCTCCGCTCCATGAGGACAGGGAAATATATTCTTAAACAGGTTTCTTGTTTGGTGCCTTTCATAGAGTTGGTACCCAAGAAATGCTTGTCAGGTGTGTGACTGTGGAATTTGCTGTCCCACAGAAATGTTGAAAATCACAGCTGATGTTCCAGATGCTCTGTACAACCTACTTCAGAGAGGTGATTAGGACTTGCATTGGGATTCGCAACTTGAGGATGAAG
Source organism: Tympanoctomys barrerae (assembly GCA_002564285.1). Classification (NCBI taxonomy): domain Eukaryota; kingdom Metazoa; phylum Chordata; class Mammalia; order Rodentia; family Octodontidae; genus Tympanoctomys; species Tympanoctomys barrerae. The sequence goes on from NDGN011498214.1 coordinate 14,640, forward strand.
TGGCATTTAGGAAAAGGAGAAACCATTTGTTTTCATCTGCTTATAGATAGAGTCAGCTGTAGGCCGACTATGAAACTGATAAAAGTCTGCCTGCAGCACCTTTATGTTTCTTTTCTACAGCTGTATATTATGTTGCTTGTTGTATCAAACAGAGATCTATTTGGGAAAGCAAAGAAACTGATTATATGGGGCCAGGGAGATGGCTCAGTAGAATAAGCACTTCCCTGGCGAGTGCAAGGGTCTGAGTTCAATCTCTTGTTCCGCCCTTCCCCCCAAAAAAACAAACCAGATTATATAATAGGTAACTGAGAATAGGAAGCAGAATTCTGGAGGAGGATCTGGAAAGCCACTGAGGGTAGAGCTATGCCTCTGTCTGACTTCCTCACTTGTGAACCACAGGATTTCTCTCCAGGGCCCCTGCTGTCCTGCTTCATATTCCACTTCTCAGCTGTCTGGTTCAGGCTACTTACTCACAATTCGGCTTTTCAAGTCCTCATGGCCAACGCTCTCTAGTATCCTTTTATATCACAACTTTATTAAGATTTAGTTCCCATTACTAACTGCCCTGAACTGTCTTCCAAGTCTGACTCCTCACACAAAATCAGATTGGTCCTCCTCATCTTTCTGAGCTGAGTCCAGGCTGCTGCTTCCCAGGCCTTTGGTTGCTATCTCCTGTGGCACAATTGTCTGTGCCTGGGATGGGGAGTGAGGTGATGTAACAAGGGAGACAGTCTTGGAGGCAGAGGAGTTGTGAGCGGGCCATGCTCCCTTAGAGGACAGAGAAGACCATCGTCTGTAGTCTCCGTTCATGACACTCTTTGCCAACTCCTTCCCTCTAGTGCAAGCATACATTCCTGGCCCTAATCTGAGGTCAGCCTGAATGGTTCCTGAACACCCCCTTGGTCTAAATATTTTACCTACAGAGTGAGTAAGATCCCTATGTGCTCAGTATTGTGTTAGTCACTTGAGAAACAAAATTAAACAGAATGTGGTCCATATTTGCGAGGAATTTGCAGTCCAGTTAACGAAATGACCAGTCTACTGTCAATGATTTTTTTTTTTTTCTGAGCTCATTGCTCTTACAAACTGGTGTAACTGAAGCACATTACTGAGACTACTGATGAAGCTGAATAAGTCTGCTTGAACAAAGAGATCTGTGTAAGAGTGCTCAGAAGACATAGCTCTGAAAGTGGATATAGAAGGGGAAGCTGGGGGTGAAAAGGGGTGAAGGCATTAACCTTAAAGTGTAAGCCACAGCGTGATAGACAGCTGCCATGTTTAATACACTAAGCATGTCGGGGGAGGACTTCTGCTGAAATTGGGACTAAGGTAGGAGGGGACCCAGTTCCTGATCAGCGCATGTCAGTGGGTTGATAGGAGTTCATGCAGATACAGAGCAAAGGCAAGGAAGAGATACATGTGAGACAGGAACCAGCAGTCGCACATTCCACAATCTTATTTAACCTTCCATAAGCAAATCTTCCATAAGTAGTCAAAGTCCGTATCAGAAGCATAGAATCATTTTTCTTTTTTCTTTTTCTTTTTTTTTTTTTTTTTCTGGACTAGGGATTGAACTCAGTTCCTTGAGCTTGCCAGGGAAGCGCTTATTCCACTGAGCTATCTCCCAGGCCAAATCATTTTTCATTCAGTTAAACTTCATAAGCATTTGCCAAACGTCTAGTATGGATCAAGAAAGAACTCATCAGGAGCTATATTTATGTGGTATCACAGTTATATCTACAGATGTGGATAATATCTCCCAGGAAGATCATGCCAAAGAAAAATGAGATGGGGTAGACAGGGGAGGAGAGGAAGGAGGGAATGCTACAGAAGATGTCCCCAAACAGCTTGGTTGACAGGTAAGAGACTCAGTAGAAAACAGAGATGGAAACTAAGTGTAGAGGCTCAGAAAATAGCAACAGCCAGTTGTGACATACATAACAGTCAGAGAAGGTGAAGACTGCACTCAGCCTTTAGGAGGATTGTCATGTGGGATACAAAGTGAGGACATATGGGGGCTCCTTGGGTGCAGAATAGTAGGTAGCTCAGGCCCACTTGCAGCTGGTCCTATACAAGGGAATTTCCTTCAAGGTCATCTGAACACTTCGTTAACAGCTCTCATGAAAGATCTGTTGAGGAAAGAAATTGAAGCTTTGGCTTAAATGAAGGTTGTGGATTATTTATGGATTTAGTTTTTCCCTGTGAGCCACGTCCCCAGTTGACATATGCTATCGAGAGTTAGCTGCATTCTTGGAAAAGTAGGAAGGATACTGAATCACCTGGGAGTTGCACTAAGAGACATGTTTAAGAAAACTGGGCCGAGGCTTGACTGGAGGGCTGAATGCATGAGTGAGGGAATGGGCGTGACGGCTGCTCGGGTGTGCTCTGTGCCCTTGGCCTCAGTCTCAGAACCGAGACATAGCATTTAATCCAAAGAGCATACATGCAGTTTTGTTGAAGGTGCACTCGAGTACATGTGGTATGTAAGACACAGTTTTCTGCCAATTTGAAGCCTCCTTATGATTTGTATTAGAATCTTAAACTTTTGCTAAGTCTGACAGCATGTTTAAATTAGGTGACCTTCCACAGAAAACAAGGTAAAGAATGAATTACTCCCTCCTTCTTATGTTTACAGCCTTTTTTTCAGGGGAAGTAAAGGACCCTGAAGAATTTTTGCCATCTAGATCTTAAAGATCAGCCAAAACAGGACACTAAGGGCCACCGGGGACAAATTATTTGTTCAAAGCACTGAACTGTTAGTGTCAGTGCTAGGAAATGCACTGTGGGGTGGGGAGATGAGGGGGGTGCTTGCCCTACTACTAACCCAGCCATGAAAAAGCAACATTAGTAAAGTAGTACTATGTTCCCAACTCCTCTCTCAGATGTCTTTTATTCTGCCAGTTTTTTTCCAAGGGCAAATCTGACTGTGTAATTCCTACCATGTAAAGTCCTTCATGGGCTCTCCGTTGCCTGTGAGGTAGAGTCCAGACTGCTGTGAGGAATCACCAGGTCCCTGCCTATTTCTCTGGTCCTGCATACCCAGCACTGGTGCTCAAACTCTACCTTCCACACACACCTATGGGCATTTTCCAACTCGTGTCATCTCCTACCTCTTCCCTCTTTTTGCCTGGGCTCTCCACCCTCCTCTATGATTAAGGATTCCTTTTCAGCCTCCAAAACTCAGATTATGAACCTTCTAGAACGTGCCTTTCTAGCACATTTTCCCTTAGTCCATATCCTGTGTGGCTGCATTTCTTTGTCCTCATACTCACCACATTGTTTAGCTGTCATTTGCTTTTATACTTAACTATTCAAACAGAAGATTCTTGAGGGTAGAGAGAATTTTAAATCATTTTCACAACCTGTACATACAGTGCCAGGAATGTATGCATTCTTATAAATAGATGCTTATAAAATGGAATTGAACAGTAACAGTAGACTGAAGAGTTATGAAGTCCTAGTAAAAAATCAAAGTGAGATTGCGCATCACAAACCTCATGAGTGTGAAACTAGCTCAGGTTGCATACAACTTCTGCCTGGTGTCCGTAACCATTTGGGAAGTTGGCCAACTTGCTTTTCCCCAGTGATTCCACAGGAGTTTGCTGTGGGTCCTTGTCCTTGGCATTGCCCCTGCCCAGCAAGCCCATTGTCCTTGTGTATTTAGCAGATACTAGTTTTCCCCAAGTCTGATGTGGTATTGGGCTCTTATCTTTTTCTGGCCAAGTAGGACTGCACTGCCCAAGGCCTCCTAAGCTTGTATCACATAGCCCATCCTAGAGAGACTGCAGATTTGGCATTTAATATCTGCTCCTTTTTATGATTACTTTTTTTATTTCAAGTCTATTGTATGCCTACTTAGTAAATGGTAAGATGATTCTTCTTCTTCTTCTTCTTCTTCTTCTTCTTCTTCTTCTTCTTCTTCTTCTTCTT
>NDGN011498221.1:1908-26778 GCA_002564285.1 Tympanoctomys barrerae
TTCTTTCTTTCTTTCTTTCTTTCTTTCTTTCTTTCTTTCTTTCTTTCTTTCTTTCTCTTTTGGCGGAACTGGGGATTGAACTCAGGCCCTTGCGCTTGCCAGGCAGGCAAGCACTTATTCTACAGAGCCATCTCCCCAGCCCCCTCATTTTCAGGAGTGGAGAAAATACAAGACTTCCGAGCAGCACCATAAGTACCACACGGTCTTCCACCTGAATCGTGGCAGTCTGCATGAGTAGTGTGCTGCGGGGCACCTTACCCAGCTGTGGACGGCTAAGTGCTCAGGGCCACTGTGGCCAGGAGGCTGGGTCTGACCTGCCACCTCTCCTTCCCTCCCCTCTGTTCCCCTGGGGGAGGGAAAAGCGCCGTCTTGATTTTGAGATCTGAGCACCAGAGTGTGGGCTGCGCGTCTTCTGATTCGATTTACATAATGGCCCAATAAGGAGCGTATTAGGAGTCTGCTTGCTCAGGAACTACAGTCGGAATAGTCAAGTACTCGTCCACAGATCACTTGATGGGGGAGGCCGCATGCCAGCGCAGCTCCGCCTGCTCCCGAAAACCCCTGCTTTGTGCCTTTGCAGCTCAATAACCTCTCCCTCTTGGTTTAAGAGAAACGGGCCTGCGCAGACGCAGCCCCTCCTGGGGCTGCGGAGAGAGGCTGGCAGTTGCGCTGGGTGGCTTGAGGGCTCGCCGCCAGCCCCTCGTCCTGCCCTCCTCCCCCGCTCTGGAGTCACACAGAGCCCACAGCAGGCTCATTTACATCCTGCTTTTGTAGAAAGAAAAATGTAGTGGACTTCTCTGTGTTCCCCTGGGACGGAACGAACCAACGAACCCCGAAAAGGAAGCGAGGGCCACTGTGGACCCTGGAGCCACGTGCTGTGCAGGCCGCGTCTGGACATGTACATCAGCCCTGCCCTGGGGACAGTTCACACCTGGCTGGACCCACAGGAAGAGTGAGAGCAGAGACAGAGAGGCCTCGAGGACTGGGGAGGGGATGTGTGAACCTCACACGTGCGGAGGGGCAGGGCAGCCCTGAGGCAGGCGTGGTGGGCGTGGCTCAGTCCTCGTGGTGGGGAGACCTTGGCCTGCAGCTGTGGCTGTGTCCTCCGAGCCTTCTGCAGGCCGGCAGCGAGCTCCAGGAGGGCCAGGTGGGCATCTGAGACACGGCGCCTGGTACTGGCAGGTCTGTGGGCCTGCAAGCCGCAGCCTGGAGTCAGGAGCCCAGAGTTCCCAAGCTGGCTCATGGCTGGCGCTGGGTGGAGTCCCCGGCCTCGGGACCCTTGTGGGGCATGGACTGGAGGCCTGGAAGCTGTGTACCGATCGAAGGTGCGGACTGACCCCAAGCTCCACACGTGGTCTCTGGGCATGGCACCCAAGGGCTTGCGCTTCCTGGCACTCCCGGGGGTGCCCTCACCAGTGGAACCAGAACTATTTTTCTCTGTTTTCCTGTCCACAGCAGAAGGTGGAACTTTCAGAACTAGGAAGGCAAACAGTCACTCAGTGAGGAAGCTGGGCCCTAGCCCTGTGCCCAGGCTCCCTGAGGAGGTTCCCTCGGTGACTCCGGACTCTGGTGAGCCTGGATCCCCCATGCACCTCATCTCCTTTCCTGGAAGCTGCCTCCCCCATCTTTCCAGACAGACCCAAACCCCGGTCTCTCCCCGAGCTGAGTCGCCCTGAGGCTGGAGGGAGGCCCAGCCCACTTCCCTTTCACTCTACACAGCGCGGTAAGTGACCGGAACAGGCCACAAGTGGCACTGACCCAGGCCTCTCACTGTCCCTGGTGGAAGGGTGACAGGTGGCCCTCTGCCCATTCCTCTCTAAGGGCAGGGCTCCTCTCTTCCATTCTCCATCATCCTGAGCTTTGTTTGGAAACTTCCAGGTGAGAGGCTTGGCCAATAACCCTTCGATGATGCGATTAGTAAAAATAAAATTTACTGAACTGCTTGGGCCCCTGCCTGCAGGGCTGTCTTTCCAGTGTCCTGGCAGGACTTCCTTTGGTTTCCTGGCCAAAGCCACCAGGAGGGCAGCGGTGCTGGCCTGTTTCCTGCGTGCCCCCCGGGGCTTGCTCCATCGCCCTGTGGTCCACTGGGGTCCTTGGAGCACCACGGAGAACTTTTTCATTCTCGGCTTCCAGGAGGAGTCCTGTCTGCCGGCTGTCGAGATGGTGTTTATGACACGGTTGGAAGCAGTCCCTTCTGTCAGGCAGAAGATGCTGAGAGCAATTGGGAGCCAGCGAGCGAGCTGACAAGTGTGGAGACACATCAGCGGGCAGGCGAAGCCGGCAGGAAAAGGGCCGCGTCAGTGTTCCGCGAGGGAGTGGAGTGAGTGGAGCTCGGCTTTCTGACGGTGGCCCCAGCTGGGACTGACTACGAAGGCTGGGCCCCCATCAGCCCTGCGCTGCACACCTGTGCCTGCCCGAGCGTGGACAGAGGGGAGCTGCCCCCCTGCTGCAGCCCACGGAAGGGCGCGCCCTGCTGCTGGGGCTCCTGGGTGGTGAGCGTGTTGGGTGGTGGTCTTTTCCTCCCTCAGCCGGCTCGGGGACAGTGCAGAGGTAGAGGACAGATGGAGGACACCTTACCACTATGCAGCATCAGTGATGGGACATCGGCAGGGCCAATGTGAGAGAGGGAGGGACACAGTGTTGGCCTCTCAGTGGGGACAATGCAAGGTGGGCAAGGCTGTTCTCTTGAGCTAGCAGGGACAGGAGGGGCCTTCCTTCCACTGGAGATGCTGCTAGAACCCAGAGGGTAGCAACCTGCAGGCACATGCCACATCATGCCCAGTAGTCTCACTCAGCAGAGATTCTGGCTAGTGTCAGAGCCCCAGGTGCCTTGGGGGTGCTGTGGTCCAGCGGGTGGCATTGTCCTCTCTGGACCTCATGCCCTCTGGACTACGAGAGGGATGGTTGCTAATGGGGAGGGGTCCTCGTGGGTCCTATACCAAGCATTACCTCCACCAGGATCCCATGTGCTGTCCTGGCTTGTGCAGGTGTCCACCCACCTATGGTTGTCCCAGGGGCCCTCTGGGCTGGAAGACTTTTCCTTCCCTCCCCCCAGGCGTGCTTGTCCCTCTAGGGACCATTGTCTGGGCAAACCCCTGCACTCACTGGCAAGCTGTGCTCAGGCTGGATCCCAGCCAGGCTGTCGCGGGTTCTGGGTTGAACCAGAGCATTCCAGAAACTTCTGGAGGAAGCGAGTGTGGCTGGGGTGAGCATCAGAGCTCTGTTCATCATATGCCTTGGCCTTGCCACCACCCCTGTGAGTCTCTTGCCATTATCTGTGCAGCTGGGGCTGGACCAGGGACAAGGACTCTTCCAGAGACAAGGTAGATCAAGGCTGGTGCTGTGACCCCCAGGGCTGGGTCTGGAGGTGGGGTCTGGGGTGCAGAGGCACAGTGGGGCCTGAGGGCGATCTTGGGAAGGGGACACCTGTGATGCGGAGTGAAGACACCATCCTCAGAGCCACCCTCATCTGACCCAGTCTCTGTGCTCCTGGGGGAGGTTATCTGAGTCTGTTCCAGGCGAGTCCTGGAAACAGAAGAAGCCCAAGCTCACCCCAGGTCCCCCCAAGGGCCCTGGAGAGTTGCCTGCCCTGTCCCTCCATCCTGGTGCTTGGTGTGCAGGAGCTGCAGGTCACTACAGCACAGGCAACAGAGTGCCTGCCCAGCCACCTTCATGGGACACCGGTGGGCTAAGCCACGTGGTGGCACTGGGCGCTGAGCCCCAGGTGGATGGGAGTCACCGAAGGCTCCGCTGCACCCAGCCCAGCCTTCCCACACTCAGAACCCACGTGAGTCGGCCACAGGGCAGCTAGGATCAGTGTTGCTTTCAATCATTACCTCATGGAGGGAGCCTGATGTGTGATTCACAGGGTGCAGGCAGGTAAATGCCCACCAGGACTGTTGAAATACTGGGCATCCAAATAGAATACATCAGATTTAGAGGCTAGGCATTTAATAAATAACTTTAAATTAAAGTCTTAGTACCTCATAAGTAAGTCTAAAGATGATGCCTAACCCCTACTTAAATAGTGGGTGTCAAGCACCTAGTGTTTGATAAATAAGTCACTACTAGTGATTTGCTAAGGTGTCACCTAGGGAATCTGAAGACAGGAACTTGGCCTCCTTGGAAAAATGGTTATACAAAGCCAGCTGCTGTGCCAGACAGCAGATGCCCTTCGGGGGACAGGCCTCCCCAGGCACCACTGCAGACGTGTGGGTGTGGACCGGTCCCTGCTGCCCATTGGCAAGGAGCCCTTGAAGGTGTAGCGCTGGGGATCTGTGTCATGGGGCCCAGCCCAGAGCCACGCTGAACCCGCGCTGCCCTCCGGGAGGCCTCTTTCCATCACACAGAGCTGGCAGCTAAAATACAGCCCTCGGGCAAAGGGACCGACAGCGTGGATCAGCCTGAGCCGCCTTCCCTGCGGGGAGGGCCTCGTGGCTGTTTCCTCCGGGGCCAGGCACATGAGCCACGGCCTATTTCTCCCACACACTGCTCGTCCCCTTGTGGCTACAGGGAAAGGACACCAGAGTCGTCACCCTGGCTTCTGTGTTCTGAGTGCATGTGCATGTGTACACCCATGCACCCACACAGATGCACACATGCACACGCATGTGCACACACACATGCATGCCTACACATGCACACATGTGCACACACATGCACATCTGCATGCACACGCACTGGCATGCACACAAACGTGCACGCACATGCACACACACTAACACACACAGGTGCACACATGCACACACTCACACACATAGGCACACTCATGTACAGACCCACACATGCACAGGCCCACAGACACATGCATGCACATGCACACTCACACACATGCATGCACACATATGCACACACACATGCACACACACATGCCCACACCTACACACACATGCATGCACACATGCACAGGCACCCACACTCACACACACGCATGCGCACACAGACGCACACACGCTGATACACATCATCATGCACCTAGGATCTACCCCCAGGAGCCTCATGGTTTGGGCTCTGCAGGGGCACAGGAGGACAGGCCACAGGGTGGGCAGGGTGGGGCATCCCAAGAGCCCAGGAGGGTGCGCCTCTCCCTGGCTCCAACAGCCCAGCCCCCCACCATGGCTCATTTGTCCCAGGCTGGCTCTGCTCAGGCACTGGCACCACCTGGTTCTGACCCCCAGAGGACATGGGACCCTCCCAGCACCAAGGGGCTCCACACAGGTCACCTCTCCAGGGTCAGACAGATGGCAGAACAGGCTGGGTGCTGACCAGGGCCACTCACTGGTTTGGGGCAAAGGGAGGACTCTTGAAGTCAGGACACCAAGACCCGCGGTCGGCCATTTAGAAGTGCACCAGCTCCGGTGGGCGCCCCAGCCTGGGAGCCCCTTCCCTGCAGCCCGGGGCAGCAGCGTTCCCCACTGCAGTGGGTCCTGGGCTGTGTGGGTTTCGCTGTGGAATGTAATTTCGCTTGAGTCAGCGTGGTGGTGCCTGCCTGTAACCTGGACACCCTGGGAGGCGGAAGCGTGAGGGTTAGACAGACATCAGGCCGGCCGCTTGGGCAGGACTTGTCACAAAACAGAAGCGCAGAAGAGGGCTGAGCAGGGGGCTCAGAGCGGCTTCTGACCCGCACACCACCTACCACTGAGGCTGAGCTTGGCCTCTGGTGGCTCCACCCCAGCCACGCCCTGGGAGCCCTGCCCGCTGGGCCTGGGGGAGTCTGCATCCCCACTCTGGGCCAGCTGGGGTTCTCTTGGAAGTTGGGGTGGCCCTACCCTGATCAGAGCAGGGCTGAGGCTGCTTCCTGATGAGACCAGCAAAGCAGGGGCTGGATTCGGGAGCGATTTCAAGTCATTGTGCTTCGTGGCCTGAGACGGACTTTCCTGTTATCACAGAAACAGCAAAACTGATTTTTTTAAATGAAAAATTAAATGTACAGATGCTCTCTGAGATGGAGAGGTGGCTGCTGCAGAATGGGCTGCCTGACCACCGCAGCCCTGCGCACACCCTGCTCCTCCCCCACCCCAGGGAGTATAGGAGCTCCCAGCGGAGGAGAGTGAGCCGGCAGGTCAGGAACATCCTCGGGAGAGCAGGCGTTGCCCAGGGCGAGCGTGCGACACATTCGTCCCTTCTGGGGTCAGGAGAAGACTACAGACGCTAGCTTCCTGTGGGGAGGCAGAGGCATGCGTGCTTGCGTAAGAGTGCTCGCATAGGGCCGGGTGGGAGACGGGGACAGACGGTGCAGGGGCTGCAGGGCTGGGGGAGGCCCCCTGGGAAGTGGCGGGCAGGGGCAGGAGCTGTGCCGGTGCACCTGACAGGAGCAGAGAGCACCAGCAGAGAGGCAGGATGACCTAAGTGATGGGGAAGCTGAAGGCAAAGCCCCTGAGGAGCCGCCCAGAAGTGCGCACCCCAAGCAAAGACAGAGACACACCCTCCTCAGGCCCCCAGGGCGCCCCCTGGGTGCGCAGGTAGAGGTGCGGGCTGCCTCTGCCTGCAGTGGAAGATGGAGATGGCCGTGGTGGGCAGGAGCCCCGGGAAGGCGCACGCAGCCTGGCGCAGGCATCACCGTTCCGTCTCCGTGGCTGACGTGGCTGACGTGGGGCCCATGGGGCCTGCACTGGCCTCGGGGCATCGCATTGCATGGGCTCGGTCAGGAGAGGAGACAGATGCAGGTCTGATTTATTTCACTTGTGAGTATGGTCTCTGATGGCATCCGTTTACCTAGAAAAGCCTCCAGTTTATCTCTCTTTAGAGCTGAGTAATACTCCATGTGTACTGGTTCATACAGTGTCAACTTGAGAATTTAGAAGTTTAATTAAGTGACTCAACAGGGAACCAGGGTTCTTACTTTATAAATATTCTTCATCCTGTGCGAGAGCGGGGCCGGGACGTTGTGTGAGTCCTGCACCTCCGGCCCAGGGTCGCCTGCTTACAATGGAAGGAGGGGAGCGAGGCTGCCCAGGAGCACAGCTGCCGCCCCTCCCCGTGCTCCTCGCTGTTTTCTGCCGCTGTGAACTGCTGTCCTCTCCCACGTGCCGCTCTGCCTGGGAGCCAGCCAGCAGGGACTGGAACCTGCACAAACTGTGAGCCAAATAAACCTTTCCTTGCTTAATTTTGGGCATTGGGTATTTTGTCCTAACAATGAGTAAAAAGTAACGGAGACACTATTGTACAAAACACCACATCTTTATCTATTACTCAGTTGATTGGCATTAGAGTCGTTTCCAAGATTTAGCTATGACAAATTGCACCGCCATAAGCACAGGTGCACATATATTGCTGTGGTATGATGTTTTCACTTCTTCTGGAAAAATGCCCAGAAGGGGAATAGCTGGGGTGAATGGGACCTCATGCCTAGCTTTTAGAGGAGTCTCCACACTGATTCCCAGAGAGGCTGCACCAGCCTGCACCCCCCCAACAGTAGAGCGGGGCTCCCTTTTCCCCACAACCCCTCCAGCACTTGCTATCGGCTGGTTTCCAGCCATTCTTTCTGCAGTGATGGTAACCTGAACAACTAATGTGAAGACAACAATATGTAATATAAAAACCATTGTTGAATTCCTATCATTTTTTAGCAAAATTCTGTATCATTTCTATTTTTTCTTACTACTGTTTATCACTTTTTAAAAAAAATTAAAGAGAGAGGAGACAAACAGGATACTGTCCCCAGGGTGCTGAGCCCCCTAGCCAGGACATGCACGTAGGTGGAGCAGATGTCACCCTTCTGTGGATGGTGCCGTGCAGCCGGCCAGGTGGGCTCCATGGAACACGGACAACGGGGGCCTCGGCTACGGCTTTGTCAACACCAAGCTGCTGCTGCCCTCCCGAAGCCTGGCAGCGACCTGTAAGTGTGGATGGCTCTGCCACCCAGGCAGCCAAGCAGTACTGAGACACGACACCGGGCAGCAGGCCAGCCGGCCACCCAGCCTCCCTTGTTGGATTTGGGTCCCATCCCCTGGGCCGACCCTGTGCACACTGGCGAGTCCTGCAGAAAGCAGTGCGCCCAGCCGCACCCTCACACCCCGTGACCACCTCAGGCGCCCTCCGGGAGAACGCGTAGCTCCCTCCAAGGGCTCCAGCAGGAGCCGAGAGCACCGTGCTCTTTTCTCTCCAGCCAGCCCCCTTCGCATCAATGAGGCACATTTTCTGCCCTTTCCCTGCCCAGGTCTCCAGCAGCTTTTCAAAGATGACTTTAGAGGTGGGAGAGGCGGAGAAGGACCAGAGGCAACAGGCGCTCAGCTCCTCCTGCAGAAGCGCTGGAAGTGAAATATTGATGTCCCCTGCTCCCAGCTTGCTTTTCCTGTTTTCCCTCCTTTCCAGGGGTCAGAGCCCTCACACAGGAACAGATTGTTGGCTTCTCTGTCTGCAGCTCCCAGAATATCTCCCATTATGGCCCCTGCGCGTTCTTTTTGTTCTGCCTAGGCGCAGGAAGCTGTCTGCGTTCCAGAAACAGAACTTCAAATTGGATTATTTGAACAGAATCAGCAGCTGTTGATTCGCAGAGGTGAGGGCCTCACCATCACCGCTACGCAAGGAGACCAGCAGGGTGCAGCTGGCGGAGCCTCCACGTACTCCAGTGGCATCCAGACTGTGCCTAGAAGGACAGATGGCCCAGAGGTCCCTGGGGACAAGATACCACCTCATCCCGGGGCCCCAGCTGCCGGCTGGCTGTGTACAGGGACATCTGTCTGAGTTGAGCTCCTGCAGTCAGGAGCTAACAGCTCTCAGGGGGTGGCGGTTGGGTGGACAAGGGAGTCCCACTGGCTCCCTGGACTGGTGCACGAGCACAGAGCCCTGGAGGGGGCACGCGACGGCCAGCACCTCTCCCAGGTGTGAGAAGCTAGGGTTCCAGGTGCAGCCCAGTGCTGGCCAGCAATGTGAGTCTGCTGGGTAGGTCCCTCCTGGCACCTTTCTGACGCTCTCTGTAAGGGAGTTTTGGGGTAAGTTGACCACTGAAGGAAGGCAGGTTGGTGCCTTCACATGGGCGGGTCTCGTCCAATCAGTTGAAGGCCTAAAAGGACCAAAGGCCATGTACTTTGGCAGAAGAGGTTCTGCTGTCACATGATCTTGGGCTTGAACTTCCAGTGCCCTGCAAGGAAGACGGGCCTTGGGCTCCAACGGCAGTACCCTCCTGGCTACCTGCTCCCCATCACAGTTCGGACCTGCCAAACTGCCACTGTGTGAGTCGGTTCCCCAAAGGCATGGTAAGTAAAATCTGTTGGTAAGTAAAATCTGATCATTTTTGTTTCTCTTCGGAATCCTAACTGATACAAACCCCAAGAAATGGCCCCCCAGAAAGGGCAAGGTAGGCTGGTTCCAAAGCCCTGAACTAGATCACTTCATGTACCCCAGAGAGCACCATTTGCCTTGGATGTTGGGTTGGATCCATGTCCCGCCTCAGCATCTTGGCCTCTCCCCGTGTTTGGGAACGCATGGTGCCCGCCTAGCAATCCTCGCGGGCCCCCTGCACATCCTGACTGTGGTCATGCCGCCACCAGGTGGCTCCCAGCTGGGACGCTGTCTCCTTTGCTTCCCCACAGTTCTTTCTCTCTGTGATTGCCCCCCACAACTGTGCAACTAATTGTGGGTGAGCTGGGACAGACTGCACCCCAACCTGAGGATAGAGGTGCTGCCACAGGGTTCCCCAAGTCACTCATCCTCTGGTCTGCCCCAGAGCCACCAGGAGGCCCCAGAGGATGGGATCCCCTCCCTGTCTGACTCTGTGCCTGCCGTAGAGACGCCCCCACCCTATCACTGGTCTCCCCCATTGTGCCTGGGCCTGCCAACCCTCACATCCGCTGCGTTGATCGTACGGTGCTTTTCAACTACGGGCTCCTCTGTGTTATTGCTGTCTGTCCTCCCATTATGGTACAATCTCACTGAAGCCAGAGTCCGGTTCTGTGTTAAGTGAGCCTCTATTCCCAGGCCAGGCAGAACGCCCCCCCATGTCACCTGTGCTAGGTCCAGGAGGACCTAGGTTGATAACGGGTCCCCTTCTCCAGCTCTCTGAGTTTCCTGTCACCCTCACAGTCAAGGGTCACAGTCTTCTCACTAAATTTTAAGTTTCACTTTTTAAAAGCTGCAACCTGGAAATTAATTTTCACCAGCAAGAGAAGGGAGCCCGAGTCCCAGCGTCTTGAGGATGTGGAAGTCCAAATCAATCTTCCTGGCATCCTTGGAGGGACAGGCCTGTCGCACCTCTGGGCATTCTTCACCTCCGCAGAGCTGGCTGCTGTGGGAAGGGCTGATGAGGACAGAGGCATCTCAGCCCTGGCTCCACCACCCAGGGTGCCCCCGGACCTGCACCTGGAGCTCAGTCATCACAGGTGAGGGTCGCGAACTCTCCACCTAGGGTTGTCGGGCAAGAAGCAGCAGCCCCTTAGCAAGCCAGCTCTGCGTGGGGACAGGGCGATGCTCAGCCCTTCAGGGGCTGAGAGAGCAGGCTGAGCTGGGAGCAGGACTTGAGGTCATGTTGGAGGAGGGCTATAGGGACTGGGTGACAGGCAGCACTTTCCGCGGGCTCCTGCCCTGGTAGCCCAGGGAACCTGGATCCCATCTAGCTCCTGCTTCCAAGCAGAAGAAAGACATTGGGGAGGAAAATGCTTAGCATCTGGGCAGGGCCAGGGGGAAGCCAAGGGGCCACACACAGCGTGAGCCCCCCTCAAGTCACTGAGGGAAGAGATTATGATGTCAGCACAAGAGACAGGCCCTGCTGTTCCAGGTTCAAATTGAATAGAGACCGAGACCGGAACAGACTGGAATTTGGCAAGCCTTTATTAGCCAGTGTGGTGTCTGGCCAGCCACACGCCACACAGGGAGGTGTCAACCAGCCTCAAGACAAAGTTAAGCTCAGCCTTTTATAGCAAGCTTTGTTGACACAGCTGCAAGCTGTTGATGACTAGGAGGTAACCTGCCCCAGATGGGGCCTGTTAAGCAAGCTGTTTTTACAAGATACCGTTAGGGTGGAAACGCATCAGCTGTGTACAGCACTAGCAGGCTGAAGGATCTATCCTTGAGCCAGGAAGCAGCACTCAAAGAGCTAGAGGTTCCTGCCAGCATTGCCCAATAGGAAAATAACAAGAGCCACAGTGACTTTCAGAGTAGGTAACAGGAAACCATTTTAGTGAGGACACAAGGTTCCTCCCAGTGATTTCTCACAGATATAACCCATTACACCTGCCCCTTGGGAATGGCCACAAACAGTCGAGGGACAGAGGAGTGCAGGAGCCGGGAGTCCCCTGGCACTGCACCAGGTCATAGTGGTTAGAGGAGCTGGCTCTGGGGTCACAGGCAGCCCCCTGGGGGACGGGCTGCAATAGGCCCTCACCAGGAGCCAAGTAGCCAGAGACCACGCAGCTGCCAGGTGCTTTCCGTCTTTGAACACTTGCAGGCACTTGGCACCAGCCAAGACACCCCTGCCAAGACATTGGCACCTTCCTGGGCTGGCCTGTGCCCGGCGGCAGCAAGCACCCACCTCTGTGAAGCTGCCACTCTCAGGCAGGCCCAGGGGCAGCACGGAGCCCCGGACTCGCCACCTGCTCTTTCTCAGATACCTCTCTCCATAATGACTGGGGCCTTCCCACGGCGGGCTTCTGCTCTCGGCCTCCACGCAGCACGCGCTCTTGCGTGTTCCCCATGCCAGGGCCCCTCCTCCTCATCTCTCTCACGCTGTCTTAACCTCCACAGCTTCCTAACCATGGAGCTGCTGAGGCCCTCTTCTCAGGGCTGCCCGCCTCTAGGCACTCCCAGCTCCTCCTTCTCAATGCAAGGGGGAAACCTCCATGCCTACAGCTCAGGAAGCCCAGGCTCCCCACCGACCCACCTGACAACGACACAGCTGCAGGCCCAGCCAGGCCCTTCCGGCCAAACCGCGGAGTCGCACGTCCGAACGCTCAGTCTCCCCACCCCCATTGTCTCCATCTCTCCATGAATACTCGGTGTCCCCAGTCCATCACGACGCAAGCTGATCTCCTGGGCAATCTCCAGCTGGCCCCAAATGTGGTGCTGCCACCATTCCAAGTCTCCGGCCACCACCTTGGGGATGCCCTCGACCCCAGGGAAAGCAGAAGTGGGGAGTCTGGGGGCGAGCAGGTGCAGGAGGATCCTGGCTGCAGGGAGCTCAGGATCAGCCAGCACCCTGGCCAGCTCCAGGGGACAGGAAGGGCTGTGGCCTAGAAAGACAGATCAGAATCAGACCAGCTCCCCCTGGACCTTAAATAAATCGGAAAAATAGGGAAAAGCACAGCACAAACATTAAAACCACAGGAGAGGAGGGGTGTGAATGGAAGGGGCCGATGTGGTGCCGCTTTCCCGCGAGTGCTGCTGCTGATTGGTTCAACTCCTGGGAAGTCACGCTTAAAAGTCCAATGACAAGCTGGTCGATCTTGTCATTTCAGTGTTGGGAGATGAAGTGAGGGCTCAGGGCATCCAGCCACAGGCAGCTCGGAGGCACAGCCACCTTTCAGCGGCTGCCTGCATCTTCAGAGATAGAAGAACGTGGTGAAAAGAGAGAAAGCTAGACGCTAGAGATGAACCCACGGTGAGTCAGGCGTCGAGATTTCAGGTGCAGACTTCAGAGGAACGGCGATTAACGTGCTCAGGAAACTTAAGAGCAAGACATGGAATTTTGGCAGAGAGCTGGAAGCTACAAACTAAATCAAAGAGAAAGTTTAGAACTTAAAAGTAAACACCCACAATGAAGCACTTAGGGAGACTGACACGTGCAGAGGAACGTGGGCTGAAGGTTGGAACGAGCGCCCACAAGGTGGGCACAGCCACGCTGCAGCTACCATGCAGACCCTTGACCTCGCTCACCACCAAGGCAGCGGACGGCAGGCAGCAGAGGGGTCCGCTGCAAACCGGCCGCAGCCAGCTCGACAGACGCATTCAGCACCAAGTGGGCGATGCTTTGGGCCTCCCATGGCAGCCGGAGGATGTGACAGAGCAGCCCCGGGGTCTCTCCCGACGTGGGGCAGGTGTGTCCCTGCGCCTCCCAGGAGGGGGATGCACAGAGTGGCATGGGCAGGCTGACACACCCAGCCGTCTCACTCCCAGTGGCCACCATGGGAATTGGGCCACGCGCCCATCAGCCACATAGAAGCATCATCGGGTGTTTGCACAGGGCAATTCTGCGGCTACAGGAATGAGGGCAGAACCCAGATGAACCACTCCCGATGCCACACGCGAGGAAGAGCTGCTCACACGAGGGCAAGCTTGCATCTCGGCTCCTGTACACAAAATCTCAAGCAGGCGAGCCTGCCCTGGGCTTCAGGACCTGGATGGTGGCCTCTTGGAAAGGATGGAGCACTGGGCTGGTGTGCAGGCGGGGGCTGGGGACTTGGGCGCATCTCCGTGGGGACAGTTCCTGTCGCTGCGTCCTTGTGGTGTGTGCTCTCGGCCATGTGAGAGCGTTTAAGTAGACGAAGTCCATTCTAAACCTCAAGGATGGCATCTAGAAAGCTCTCTCTCTTGTCACCTCCATGTTCCTCGTCACCAGCCACCCACAGCTGAGCCACACCCCCGACCTTGCCTTTTCCTGCGCACACACAGTCGCAGAGTGCTGACCCTTCCCCCATCCTTGTGACCCGTATGTGCCCCGCCCCTAACCCCCCTGATGTGTGGGCTTCAATTCCTCAGGAACTGTGTGTGTCTCCGGGCCACAGGGCACTCGCGCCTCTGCTCCTGGGGCCGGGGGCGCTCTGTCCCGTCTGTGACTCGATGGTGTCTCTGTTACCAAGCCCTCAGCTTGCCTCTGGGAGTCCTCACATTGGAGCCGTCCTCCCCCCTGGGTCGCACGCATCCCTCGCTGAAGCATCTCCTCCCCTGCTCTCCTCCAGCCCCGCCCAACACGCTGGACGTGGGGGAAGGCGGACTCATGTGTCTGATTATGCGCTGGCCCAAGCTTCGCGTGGTGTTTTGCATTTATATGAACATAATAATTACCTGCGAAATGAATAAAACAAGTCCAGAAAAGCTTCACTACCGTGCTGGTGGAGAACCTCATCACATTAGCATACTGATGGTTCCCAGAAGTCCCACAGGAAGAAGAGGAAGCCGGCTCCCTGCTTCCCGGAATACTTACTGGGCATGACTTTGGCATCCCCCTGCTGCCCAGGGTGGGCAGCGATGCCCGGAGGTGAACGGGGGGTTAGTGCAAACCTAGGCCAGGCGTCCTTCCACGTGGTGCTACCTGAACCCCAGAACAAGTGTGCCCCAGTTTACAGTGGCTTCTCCCACAAAGGAGGTGGCATCCAGTGACTCAGGATGTGGCCCCACTGGGTCCGATGCTCTGTGAAAAGAAAGCCCAGTGCCTGCAGAGCCCAGCCTGGCTCCACTCTCTGTCCACCTCGTGAGGTGGAGGGTTTGTGCGTGCTAGGAGCAGAATGCTTGCCCAGCTTCCTGCAGGAGGCGAAGCCCTGGCTTCCTTGGTTTCCCGGATGTGCTACAAGCCACAGCCATGGAACGCACGTGCAAGTCCTGCTCCTGCGCCACAAAGCTGCAGCTTCTGCAGCTCTCGACCAGGACGACAGGGGAGATGGTGAACTGTGCTGATCTCCACTGGTGTGAGGGGCTGGCTCTGCTGCCAGGAGGGGCCAGCAGGCTCCTACCACAACCAGGACCTTTCCAGAACCTTCCCTCTCGTTGGGCTGTAAGCTTTGCATCCCTTGATGTTTGTAAAGCCCCAGAGTTCTGTGGAGCCACTTCCCCCAGGGACACGGAGAAGAGGGTGTCAGACGCAGGAGCTTACCACAAATGACAGCTGTGTATCCTGCCCCCCGCCCTTGCCCTAGTCCTGCTGCTCATGGACCCCCCTGGAGTCTAGAATGATGGGCAGAAACACTGAGCATCTCGGGAGCCACAGGGGAAACCACAGAAATCCTAAATTGCAGACGGACCACCCAAGGGTCCCTGACGCGCGGGCCTGAAGAGGAGGTCCCAGCAGGTTTTCCCAGTCTGATGCTGCAGACTTTGGGGCCAAAGGATGCTGCACCACCCTGTGCATGCAGGCTGTTCCGCAGCCGAGCATGGGGCATCCCCAGGGCCCCGCAGAAGACCCCGGTGACCCAGCCCAAGGTGGGACAGGCAGGCCTCTCCTCAGATGCTGCCAGAGCTCCCACGGGGCCGGAACTGCCCCCTGAGAGCCGCCCACCCAGGCTGGTGCAGGTCTAGGCCGAGGCCGGCTTCAGAGAAAGTGGAGATGAATTAGTCAAATAGGAAGTTAGATCACCGGAATTAAATATTTTCCCTCAAGTGCTTATTTTGATAAAACATATTCATTTCTTCAATCAGCAAGTAACTCTGAGCAATAAGCATCTCCATGGGCCCAGCCTAGGATTTCCAGGGCTGCCAGTCTGGAGGGAAAACTGGGAAGCCAGGCTGGAAATTGGCAGATCTGTTACGGCAGTGCCGGCGGCATCCCCGTAGTGCCAGCGAAGGCCGCTACCCAGAGGCAGGCCGCCGGCCTCCTGCCCCTGCTCCACACAGTGGGGGGGAGGTGCATCTTCTCTACCTCAGCACCATGTCTGAATTGGCATGAATTTCAGATTCATGGCACACACAGGACTGGCCGGCTGGGGGGCCCTGAGCATCGTGGGGGGCTCATCTAGCACCCACGCCACGTGACCCTGCCCAGAACCCTCTCCTGGATGACGGGGGACCATGGGTGGAGAGCACAGAGCTGTGGGGACCAGCGGTGGAGAGGCTGGTCTCAAGGTCACCATGTCGCTGTGGCTTGCCAGCAAGGGCAGGAGGTCCTACTTTTTAACACAATTTCCAAAGGCAGGGCGGGGTCACTGTGTCTTCCCCATACAATCTATTTCAGAAGAACAAAAGGAATTTGGTGGAGTCAACTTCATTGGCTTTGGGATCCCTGGGGATGGATGGGGCACACTTCTGTGTGTGTGTGTGTGTGTGTGTGTGTGTATGTGTGTGTTGCGGAGGTCAGGGAGGCCTGACTGCCAACCCTGTGCCTTCTCTCCCACCTGTTTCCCCACTGGCGCTGCCCCCTACTCTGCTCCCCAGCGGAGCCCCCTGCTGCAGCACACGTTTGCTCCGGGAGGCTCCTGCTCTGGAACTGGCTGACCGCAGACTGAACCCCTGAGCCCTTGAGCCACGCTGAGCCTCGAGGCCTTCACGGTGTGGGTGCTGACCCTGTTCCAGCGATGGAAAAGTTCACTGATAAGTTGTGGAGACGAAACCTGAAGAAGAACGGGAGAAAGCGAAAACTCAGGGCAACACCCTCGAAAAGGAGTTTCAGAGACCAGCCCCAAGCGGATCTGGGCCCTCCAGGCAACGGGCACTTCCAGCTCCCTCCTGCACCCGCCGTGTCTGGAGTTCAGGGTGTGAGCCCGGGCGAGGGGTGGCAGAGGCGCCCTGCCGGCTACGCCCTTCTAGCTGGCTTGCTCATGCTGCAGGGCCCCCTCCTGGCCCCCTTTTGGCTTTCTCCAGCTTCAGGTCAGCCCTAAAAGCGTCAAGCAGCAGCACAGACAAAAATCAGTGCCGATGATCAAGCCGCGGAAGCGTCAAAGCCTCCCAGGCGTATGCACTCGTGTGCGTGCAGTGGGCTTCCTTTCCACACCATCCCCTGTCTCAGGAGATGTCCTTGGGGTGCCCTTCTCCAGAAGGAATCAGCATCTGAATATAAGATAAGATAAGGTGACAGCAGCAGTCATCCTGGGACTCCTGCACCGCTGGCCTTTCGGAGGGCTTCTGTGATGTCGCCTCCTGCTCACACGCAGGCTCCTGAAGATGCCACGGGTGGTACAACTTGGCATCAAGATCGCGTGGAGAGCAGCCGAGGAGGGGAAAACCGAGGGCTCGTCATTTCCACTGGTATCTGCTGTCCAGCCCACCGGCAGTGCGGGCCAGAGGGATCGAGGTCTCCCTGGCTTGGGGAGGGGCAGGGCGCCGTTCTCTCAGCCTCCACCCCAGATCTGCAGAGGCCTCCCCCAAGTTGGCCGGCTTCCCTTGTTGCATTTCTTTGTCTCCTAAGACTGCCCCACGGACGCCCCTCCCACCCACCTGCAGCACTGACAAGCAGTTTTAGTACCTCTGCCGGCGTCAATGCTTCCTTCACCTCCCATCTGTTCAGAGCTCTTTTCTAGCATTAGCAGGGCACACAGAGTAGAAAAGGCTGCTTTCTGCACCTAAATTCCCGCCAAAGGGAAACCTCAGGAGAACCACGACTGTCCATTGCTCTGAAAGATGACCCATTATAGGCCCACCCCCACGCCCACCCGAGCCTCTGTCCACCACCAAGACCAAACTCTTTCGCCATCCCCCACAGGCATCAAGGTCATGAAGGATGCATGTGCAGGGTCAGGGTCTCCCTTGAGGAGCTGTGAATTTACAGCTGCCTGCATTGGGTCGGGACCATTGCCATATAATCATTTAGGTGGCCAGAGTCAGCAGGGCAGTTGAGCTGGCCTGGACATCATGGGGCTGTCCAGTGAGCCTGCCAGCTGAACTGGCTCTTACCCTGAGTGTGGGTGCTCTCCCGGTGCAGCCCGCTGCTCTGCTAGGTGGGCCTGAGGAGGCTGCTGGGTGAAGCCTGCAGCGCTGTCATGCTCAGCCTCAGGCTCCTGGGCAGGACGACAGGCGCGCGACATTGGGTGATGACCTCCACTTCGTCCCAGTGTTCGGCTGGCCTCTGGTTCACTGTTGAAGACCGAAGAGCACAGGGAGGTTGAACGACTTGCTCAAAGTCAAGTAGCCGGTGAGGGGCAGAGCCACGACTGGAGCCAGGGCAGCCTGGATCGAGCTCACCCTCTGCTCCTCGGTTGCACGGCTATGCATGCACAGCCGCCCAGAAGGCGGGGGCGGGGGGTGAGGGAGCCAGAGGGATCTGCCCAGGAGGCCCACGGGCCCATGGCTTAATTAGAAGCAACAGGAAAAGGGCTGGGGAGGTAGCTTGGTGGTCGAAGTGCCTGCCTGGCAAGCGCAAGGTCCCAAGTTCAATCTTTCTTATCATATGCCATGCCAGCCCTGGAACCGGGTGTGGTGGCGCAGGCCTATAATCCCAGCACTGGGGAGGCTGAGACAGGAGAATCATTATGAGACCAAACTGCGTATTGAGACCCTGTATAAAAAAAAAATTAAGAAAAGAAAGAAGAAGCAACAGGACAGGAGTGTCTCTTGGGAGCCGGGACATAGATCTGTCCCCTCTATGTGAGAGACTGTCCCCGGCCCTAGGCCCCACAGGAGGGACCACACTGATCCTGGAGCACTTTGCTCAAGGCAACTGGACAAAGTCTCACAGGGTTAAAAAGCCTGCGGTTCAAAATATTTGGGGCACTCAAATAAATAAGTCATGGCTTAATTTCCGACCCATGATTGCTAAGCAAGAAAACAAGCCCCAAATGTGGAAAGACTCCCTTACCGCCACCCACAGCTGTGAGCCTCAGGCCAGCAGAGCCCATCCTTGCCACATTCCACAGCGCAAGGCCCAAGCCCATCAAGACGCCCAGACACGAGGGGTCGTGGCTGCGTTCTAGGTCTCCTGGGTCGGGCTGCACTGGCACGATAGTACTCTCCTGCAATCCCAACTCTCTGAGAGGCTCAGGCAGGAGGAGAGCAAATTTAAGCCCAGCCTGGGCAACTTAGCAACTCAGAGAGGCCCTTGTCTCAAAATAAAAGGAAGAGGGTTGGGGATGCAGCTCAGGACAAAGACCCTGGCCTCAATTCCTGTATTTCCCCAAAAAAGAAAAAGATAAGAGAGTCCAGAATGGCAGGTAGTGGCCGAGCAGGACCTTGTCCTGCCAGGGAGGTGGGCAGGTGGAGCTGAGATGTCAGGGAGAGAGTTGGGCTTGCAAGCAGGAGAGAAACACAGAGCCTGCAGAGGAGGCGGGTGTTGACCCTGGCCCCCGAGGCAGCAGGGAGCCACAGGAGGTTCTTGAGCAGGCAGGAAGCTCGACCAGGGCGGCCGAGGCTTGCATCATCAGACAGCCAGCAAAGGAAACGAGCTCTCGGGCTGCTCACAGAGCTTATGTACATGACTTGCAAGTTGCATTTCATCGAGAGGCAGCAGATCCCTGGCACATGATCAGGGAGACAAAGCTGCAGCTCGGACCCACTGCAGTGGCAGGAAGGTGTTCTGTGGGCTCTGCAATGCCCTCCCCGTGCGGACGGGTGACATCTGGCCTCCCCAGAAAGAGGAGCAACTGTTCTGTCATCCAAGAACCCAGGCTGCCCCCAGGCCCGCAGCAGGGTTGCCTCCGTGTGGCTGGGTATGTGGACACCTTTCTCCATGGCAACAGTGATCTGTCAGGAGTAGTGAGGAAGATGCGGTGTCCACAGCCCAGATGGGACCAGCGAAGGTCACCACCGTCCGGGAGGCACCTCACTATCTAACCCACTGTCCCTCAGCCCTCATAGCAACCACATGGGTGACATAAGATGCGAGCAAGTTGTGTTGGCCAGCTGTAAGTGCCCTGCACAGCAGGGCCCCCGCCATGCCCAGAGGATGGCACCTGGGGCCATGCCACGCTGGACGACAGCTGCCCCATAGCTGCTGTGTTGGACTCAATCTCTGGGTGGCTCTGATTCAGGGGGACTGGAGGGGACGACAAAGACATGGACAAGCAGAGGGTGAGCAAGGAGGGTGCCGCGCACAGCCGGGGACAGCCGGTCAGCTGACACCTCCATCAGGACCAGGGCAGAAAGGCCACCTGCTGTGTAGACGCCTCCGGCTGTCTGTGGGACCCCTTGCTGCAGCTGGAGCATATGCTGTATCCGCAAAGCTTAGGTCACTGGAGGCCACACCCCTCGGTACAGATTAGCTGCTCACAGCACAGACAGCAAAAATGAGTAAGTAACCAGGCATCGATGGCTCAGGTGCAGGATCCCTGGAGCACCTGGGAGGCTCAGGCAGGAGGTCCTCAAGTTCAAGGCCAACCTTGGCTATATCGTGAGTTCAGGCCCAGACTGGAATGCAGAGTGAGACCCCAGAGCAGGTTTGGTCCCTGGGTCTGCAACAGTGGTGTAGAGAGCAGGGAACACGAGGTCCTGGAGGTCAGGGTGGGCCAGAAGGAGGCACAGCCTGGCACTGTGGCCATCGGTGCTCACGGACCAAGTCCTCAGTGGGCCCGCTTAGCCTCTGTAAGACCCAGCAGGGGCTCAGTTCTGCCTGCCCTCTCGTGGCTCCTCTGAGCTCCTTGATTCCTGAGGTCTGATTTATCTGTCTTTGTCCTCAGCATCTTGTCCTGCAAAGGGCAGGGAAGGGTGGCTCTGGCATGCAGGAAGCTAGGTGTTGGACGCCCCTACCCCCCAGCAGGTAGGGGGAGGGGGAGCTGCCTGGGAAGGGCCCTCGACACCTGCAGGCATGGGCTGCAGAGGCAGAAGGTGCCTGGCCAGAGGGCAGTGTCGTAACCCCCACCAGCTGGGAACACAACATCTCAGCAGCAGGCAGAAGGCGGCAACTGCCCAGCTCAGCACTTCTCTCCTGCCAGGTACTGACCGGCAGGGCCAGGTGAGGCTGGAGTGTCTTCAGCAGGGGACTCCGAGGCCAGTGTCTCCTGTGCCTGTGGGTGTTCACTCCGGGGAGAGGTCTTCGCTCCTGGGGATATGCGAGGCGCAGCTTCCTGACCCAGACCTTGCCCCTCCAGCTATGCCCAGGAGCAGAAAGCCAGGCTACACACAAGGGCCATCATCGACCTGCCGGACCAGGGGTCCTAGTCTGCAGGGACCACACCTCTTTGTGGACCCCCTTGGTCCCCACATATGTCCCATCCCAGGACCGTTCCTGGGTGGGCTCCTGGGACCTGAGAGCTTCCCTTCTCAGGGTGGTGTCATGGCAGATCAGCTGGGCTGAGGAGAAGGAAGGGCCCGCCCGTCTCTAGCCTGAGCCAGAGCCAAGATGAGACCTGCGTGGTCCACGTGTCTCCTGTGTGCCCGCCAAGTGTGGCTGCCGTGGGGACAGCCACGTTACCCCAGAGCCTTGGCGGCCAGGCCCTGCGGTGTGGCTGGCAGAGGCCTCAGGGAACACTACCTCCCCCACTCACACCTTTCAGGGGTACCCAGAGGCAAGTGCTTCCATAATGTGGTGGAGGGCTCAGGAGGGCCACAAACGCTCTTGACTCTCCTCCGACAGTGACATGGGATCTTAAGCCTCTCAGGGACCAACTATGTAGGAGGCCGTGGCAGGAGGATTTCTGGCCTCTGCTTGGTCCAAACCCCCATGTCACCTTCTCTCTCTTTGGAGAGATGGGGCACCCCAAGACGGCCATGTCGGGAGGAAGCCCAAGCCGGCCCAAGGATACCGGGAGGCGGGGTGCCCTGAAGCCCGCCCCTGGCTGAACCCACGCGGGAGCCTAGGTCCAGTGCAGAGGAAGCTGCCGGGGTGAATGGTAGCTCAGCAGGAGCCAGGTGAGAAAGCCTCCATGGGGCGCTGCCCCCCACACTGTGACACACCTGTGTCCTGGCTGGACCCGAGGCCCCAAGATCGTGAACGGGGGAGACTGAGCCTGGAATTTTCTGGATGAAGAATGACATCCCTCAGAATCATAATCCCATCAAGTACCTTGGGGCCGGGATCCCCTGCCCTCTGCGTGGAGAGAGGCTTGCAGTTGCTCCCTGACCGGCGTCACCACTGCAGCGAGCCCCCGTCAGGCTGCCACACACGCCTGGGCACGCTGCGCTGTACAGATAGAAAAGCCCTTGCTCCAGCTGCTGTCTCCACCGGCACAGCCGTGAAGCCCCTGTCCCGACCGAGTGGCACCAGAGCCCCAGCAGAGCAGCTGGTGAGGCGCTCACCCCGGCAGCAGCACCGGGCAGGTTCTGCTGCCCACTGCCAGGCTCAGAGATGCCAGTCTAGATGGCCTCACTGCAGAGAGAAAACTCACCCCGGAGGGCCCCCTGAGCCTATCAGAGGCTTCGCTGTCCTGGGCACACGCAGCTGCTCTCTGCTGCCAGTGGCTCTACTCTGAAGGTCGCTTGTCAAGGAGAGGAGACCCTCAGGTGGGACAGTGGAGCCCAGGCAATGCCCCTCTGGCCTGGGACTGAGCGCCTGTAAGTCTGCAGGTGTGCAGGGTGCTTGTCCTCATGACCACCTCTGACCACTAATGCCACCATGAGTCCCCAAAGGGAGCCATTAAGGGTCACGCATCCCCTGGCATCAGAACTCCCAAGGACAGGAAGCAGCAGGGCCTGAGCGAGCCCTACCTCCCACCCCATTCACCACTCACAGAGCTCCCGGCCTGTGGATTTTGTGGATTCAGTGGCTCAGATGCCTGAGATACAGGGACTTCTCTCTGGCGCTGGTAGTGGCAACGACAATGACAGTAGTCATCTGCAGGAGGCTCTTTGCAAAAATCCCTCCAGGGAGCTGCAGCCAGGTCGGGCAAGTGGCCTCCACAGCCACCCGCCAGAGCCTGGCCTCAAGTGGCAGCGCCGGCCTGTCCATCCCAGAGGACAGCCCCTGGTGAGCTGTGGTCACACCCTACTCCTCGTTGACTCAGTTTTACTGAGTACCTACTACACAGCAAGAGTGACATGCTACCTGCTGGCCTGAACGCACAGGTGCCCGATGCCAGCACTGGGCACGACCTAAAACATGCCCCACAAATACAGCAGGATGGATGACTAACATGCTGTTAAATACACTTGCATGATTGTAGAAAAATGATTTCTAGCCACATGTAAAATTATGGCACTATTATGTGCATGCATTAGGAGATTAAGTAGTCAAATAACCCAATACAGCAACACTAACTTGCTAAGCTTTTCCACATAATTTTGCTTATGATATGTTGATTAAACTCAAGTTCATTATTCTAGACAATATTGACCTACTTCCTACCACCCAATATGAGCCAGACGGCACTCCCATATATTCTCACTACCACCAAAGCTGTCCTGCCCTTGATGTACGGCCGCGCGCAGGAAGCCGCAGCTCTCAGGCCAGCCACTGGGGGAGGGCAGAGTAGGAACGCCTTGCGCCCTGCTGGTGAGTCCAGCCTGCCCCTCAGCCCCTCAGTGGCTTGCAAATGCCTTGCCCTGCCCTTGTCCCCAGTTTGAGGAGGTCAGGGGATGGGCCGGAAGGCACTGGGCACAGGGGACATTGCAGGGGCTCTAATTCACCCTCCTGTCTGCCCTATCAGCTTGCATTATTTCAGAGACCGGGAAAAGGCCAGCAGAGCTGCTGCAGTGGCTGTCTGCCAAGCTGGACAGGAAGCCCGATGCTCCAGCAAAACTGTCCTTGGGCGTGGAAGGGCGTCCTTGCCTCTTGGCCTCACACAGGCAGCCCTAGTGCCGGAAGACTCGGCTCTCTCCCTCTTCCTGCTGGCATGGCCCTGTTCTTCAGGATTCTGTGTGTGAGACACTCACCTGGTGACCCAGCAGCCCCTGTACCCAGCAGCTCCTGCGGGTCCCTCCCTCCAGCGGAACTGCTGCTGTTGCTTCACTTGCCAACAGCACCCTGAGCCTGAACTGGAGACCGCCATGCCTGGCGCCAACTCTGGCCTTGGGAGCTCCTCAGCATCACATTGCTGGATACAACATCCTTGAGCTTGGGACTTGAAAGGCCCTGTCCCAGTTTCCCACACCTTCAGTCAGCAAGATCTGAATCCTGTGGATGACCCACGCTGGCCCGTAAGTTTCCGCATGGCTGGAACTGTTGGCCGGGAGCATGTCCCACGGATGGACCTCGGCTCACCTTAATGTTCCCAAACACACCATCCTGCCCTTCCCAGCGGGTAGCTGGCACCTAGCCCACTGCTGATGTTCTTCTGCATTCGTTTACTTGCATGTTTTTGTGGCAAACACACACTGGGGGTTGGCAGGGTGCTAAGAAGGCCATGCTAGAGGCTAGCAGAGGAAGGCCCGGGCCAGCAAGAGAACGCTGGGCGAGGCACATCAGTCAGCCGCAGCCGCAGGCATGGGGGTGCTCCCGGGCCCCCGGGGGGTGCTCTGCTCCTGGGAGCTCATGAGGCCCACCAACATGAGCGCCTCGGATCCTAGCCCAAATGTCCTCCCAGCTCTCGCCTCTGCCCCGGGAGGCTCGGAGCCGGCTGTGCACAGATCCCCTTGTCTTCTTTGAGCTCCTCTAACTCATGCACACCAGCAGCCCTGGCCCTGGAGCTCTGCTGGCCAGGGTGGCCTTGGTCACCCCAGGGTCCTCCCCACCAGGAGACTTGATTGCTTCAGGCTGAGATGGACACAGGAATTTCTGAGTGTAGAATTTTGATTCAACAGATGGAAGGCGGGGGAAGCACACAGCAGGGTTCCTCGAGCAAGTGTTTCCCCGACGCCGAGACTCCCAGGGCAGGGCTGCCCCTTCCAGGAGCTCACAGACCTGGTTTATAAGATAAAAAGGCCCGGCTGATGCGTGCAGACGGTGCTCGTGCTCTTGGGACACCCTGGCAGGGTACCGTGCTGGGGTTGTCTCTCTACTACCCGCTGGACACCAGCCTGGTCTCTCCCAGCACCGAGTCCCTGCCAGGGGCTGCAGAGCGCTGGTCCCGGCCCGCTGTGTGCTCCCAATTGAAGGTCGCGGACTTGTTATTTCCATCTGCACGGCTGCAGCCAGGGGACTTGGGGGACAACATTCACTCCTTGAGACGCATGAACAAGCACACGCTCCATCCTCAGCATCTGAATCCATTTCCAATGATACAAAAAGCACACAGGTTCATACAAAGCTGTCAGAACTAGACGTCGTCCACTGGACACCACAGTAAGAGTTGAAGGTAAACTGAAATTTGGGGCCTGATAGCCACACCCGGGCCACATACGCACAGAGGAGAGCCTGGGGGTGCTTCGTTGGTGCTGGATGATTCTCTAATCTACTAGAGGGGTGCTTGCTTTCTGAAGGCCCACAGTGGCTTGTCGGGTCTCGTCGGCGTCCCCTCCCGGCCGGCAGGAAAGGAAGACCCAACAAGATCT
>NDGN011498229.1:0-13507 GCA_002564285.1 Tympanoctomys barrerae
ATTTGAAACTGTCTAATTGCTATTTGTTTATCAATAAAATTCTGAAAAAATTAAATAAATAAAGATATCAGAGGCTTTTCCCTTCAACCTATATATGGTTTCACTATGCCATAATTCAAAGAGAAATAGCTCAGGTATGCAAAGAGAGAAACATCGATGCTTGCATCAATGGTGCAGCATGTCCTAAGCACACTCATGTGTCTTTACAATCCACACGTGACTTTTGTCAGGGTCATGTATTATGATTATACAGACTGAGTCCTGACAGAGATGCAGAGGAATCACCTGGAATCCTATCTTTGTTATTTTTCTTGCTGCAGGGACAAAAGCACCTCACACACATGCGCTAAAGGAGGAAATACTTATTTCAGCTCACAGTTGTACAGGTTCAAGTCCATTGTCAGCTGGCTCCAAGGCAGGGTGCCATGGCAGAGGGGCATCACAGAGGAGAAGCAGTCCATGGCAGGGCGGGCCAGGCAGGCAGTGAGCAGAGAGACTTTCCAAATTTTATCCCATTTAGGCTACAAGCCTATTGGCTGGTGACACCCACGCTCACCATGGATCTTTCCATCATCCATACCCAGCACTACAATAAACTAATCAGTGGACTAATTAAGTTTTCACACACCAATATGCCATCTTCACATAATCAAAATCCAGCCACCTCTGAAAAGCCCCACCTATGTGTGCATGGGGCTGTGAAGTGACATCTCGAAATAAGGCATAACAGACTCTTTCACCAGGCCAAACTTCCTACTGCAGGCTTGCATTTATCAGAGTGGCATATCCATTTCTCACCAGCACAAAGATATAATATGAGGCTGGTTGCTGTCCTGACATCAGTGGCCTTAATACTTTAACTAAGGATCCAGGTGTCTTCTAGTTAAGGTTTTTTTTTTTTAAACCATCTGTGCCTGTTGGTTTATGTACCATGGATTTTGGACTTTCTGTTTCCTTCTTACCAAGATACAAGCTTGCTGATTTATGTGAGCACAATAATTTATGCTACAGGCAGGCCTAGAACTTTGAACAGGCTGCTCTAGAGTCTTATCTCTGTGGGTCTGATGAAGTAAGGATATTGTTCTGGTTATAGAAAGGAGAGTATACTTGTATGGGCTTGGATAAATTTAATTAGCTTGCAGTATCAGACTTATACTTTAACCTTTGGAAATATTTAGATACATGAGATCATATTTCTCAATTTTGCAAAACCTGCATATAAAACAGAAATATAGCATATACTGAACTTCTTTGGGTTCTGAAGGAAATCCATACAATGCTTGGTCATGCTGCTCTGGCTAATTTTCACACAAGATGCTGCAAGCTTTACATAGGTCCAAAGTAGGAAGAGGCTATATCATCTTTTTTTTCTTTTTTCTTTTTTTGCATTGAACATGTTGATTTATTGCTTTACAATAGGCGGCATCATCTTGCTGTCCTCATGTGGGAGGGCTCATAAAAACTTGGTGGTGAACACATCTCAATGTGGAGATCATTGGCCTAGACTTGGATGATTTTATGCATTATCTGGATATCGGATAGTCTTAGGGATGCCAAGAAGATCTCCTGAGTTTCTGAATCTGAAATTACACAGGCCCAGACCTTTGTGAAAATTATAACCCTGAGGCACCACTGACAACCAAATAAATTCAGGATGGATTTAATTTATCAGACTATTTCTTCATACAGACTTTGAAGGTAGGAGACAAAGAAGAAATGGAAACCCAGATGTGCCCAATCCTAGAGCATATGCTTTCTACACCTCACTATTTAAATCTACTCACTTGACTTTGTTTCTAAGTATTTAGAGGGATATTTTTGTCTCAAAGCTGAATCAGCCATGAGTCAGGCTTTGGGATAGCTAGCTCTGGCCCTCTGCCTCACTAAAATCCTTCTGCCCAGGGAAGATGTTGATTTCATCATCCACAGTAGACTTGGCCTGTTCTCTTCCTGGAAAGGACAGAGATTGTCCATTCAGGAGGTGACTATTCGGGCCACATCGTAGCCTCTGGGCAGTGTTTCCCTTTCTCAACCTGCAAGTTTAGTTGGTTGTCTCAATACCTGGTACTTGCTGGAAGTTTCGGGAGTGTCTGTCAACTCTTCTGCGACATAATTGAATCTCTCTCATTTTCCCTGGACGTTGGTTTCTCTGGACACCAAGTTTAACTATCTGACTCCCCTTATCATGGTTCTGATTCTCCACAAATGCTTTATTTTCTTCAGATCATAATTACAAACATCAGAGTATGGAACACTCCAGACTATTGAAACAATGGAAACCAATAATACAAACATATCATAATGTGTTCTGAAATTACTGTATAACTACTTGCAAAACTACAATTTGGATCAGGCAATACTGGAATGCCTTTGTCTGGCTGGATATTTAATTAGGTGTGTTGCAAATGTACTATGGTAGCTTGCTCACTTGTGTAAGAGGATGTGCACTGACATAAATTTAAAAACTTAAAGAAAAGCAACTACAAATTTCTTTCCTTTCCAATAAATAGAATGTAACATAGACATTTAAATATGTACCAGAGCTATCAGGGGTAGTTTTATTCTAAGCATATAAAATAAAATGCCTGCAATTGCCCCCAAATGACAAGATGTGGCTTTCTCTTTTGTGTTAAAAGTTAGACTGTGGCATTTATGGGGATGTATAGATTTTTATCAAGTCCTTCCAGTAGGTAAGTATAAGAAAATATTTTAATCAAAATCAGATATCTTAATGATAATTATCAGATTTTAGTGTCCTCATTCAAAAATTTGTTTTTTGGGGGGGAGAGATGATAAAACAACAGGGTTGTAGCGTAGAACAATCTACACCTCTTCCACTCACTGGCTCTATCACCTTGGGCAACTTCATCTTTTGGGACTTGAGTGTCTTCCTCTATCAATCAGTCCTCACAGTGATGTATAGACTTCATGAGAATTAGGAATGACACAACACTGTGGCAGGCAGACCCAGTAAATGTCAGCTCTTTCCTGCACCGTTTGTATCCCACACATGCACACAAAACTCCACCATAAGACCTAAGTGCTCCCCGAGACAAGCTGCTGCCTCTGGAACCTCTTGGATAATCAGCTCTAAAGATAAGAAAGGCTGGTGTTTTGTGTTAATGAAATTACAGCTTTCAGCTATAGATGAGAATTCTCATCCATAAAGTGGATAGAAGCTGGTGTTATCATCTGTCCACTCATCACGTTCCTGTTTCATGGAAATAGGTCTGTGGGGCAGGAGGTCTCAATGAACAGAAACTTCACACAAGCTACAGAAGGCCAGGGGATTCCTAGCTGCAGTGTGCTTGTATCTGCAGACACTGCTAATGTGGCAGATGGGGATCACATGTTTTTATCAGGTAGTTGAGGCAAGAAGTAAGAAGAAACATTGAGAAGCTCCCCCTACCCATCTCCTTAGTGAGAAATTCTTTCTCTTCTCTTTCTTCTAAGGCAGTTTGGTCATCTTGGGAAGTATCATCTCCATGGCAGGTTTTAACTGTGTTACAAAATCACTCCCAAATTTAGAAGCCTAAAATAATAAACATTCATTTGGTGTGTGATTCTTGGAGTCAGCAGTTTGCACCAAGGTTCCTACTTATCTCTAGTGGGCTCACTTAGAGCCTGCATTTAGCTACAGGCTTAGCTGAGAGCTGGCTGGCCTAGGGCAGCCTCAGCTGGTAATCACATATCCTTGCTCTACATGCCACGCACTTTAGTGTGTTCTCAAGGCTTCATGCGCTGGATGCCTGCTCTGCAGAGTGCTGATTCTGAAAGTTGGTTGAATTTTTAAAATGTGGGACTTTGGCCAATTGTGATTAGATCTTTGAGAAAACTTCCCTTAGAAGGGACTGATGTACTTCTTCATTATCCTGGTTACTTATCATGGAAGCATATTATTGCATGAAGGATAGGCCTGGCCCCAAATTTCTCTTGTTTCTCATCTCACCATGTGACTGCTCTGCCTCTCACACATAGTCTCACCATGATGCCATGCTACATGTTATGATACATCTATAGTTCCTTCTTTTGGATGGGACAGAATACATGACACCCATAAGTTAAAGAAGTTTATTTACTCATTTTTTAAAACTCACAGACAGTAGGGTTTTCTGTCTATAGTCAGCTGGATCCAACATAAGAGAGCATGGCAGGGGTGAAATCATCCATGGCAGTGTAGACAGAAAGAAGTGAGCCTTTCTTTTTCTTTCCCTTTTTATTTCACTAATGCTACAAGTCTGTTGGCTGATGCCACCTGTGAAAAGGATGGGTCTTCCCTGTTTAGCAACTCCTTCATCCACACCCAGAACTATGCTACACCAATCAGCAGCCTAATCCGCTATATCACAGCCATGATCCAGTCATACCCAAAGCCCCATTTATGAGTGCAGGAGGCTTTGGGGGGACCTCTAGATATAAGCATAACAATATAGCTGGAAAGCTCTCAGCAGATGTTGAATTCATAGGACTGCCTGATCTTGGACTTGTAGCTTTCAAAACCATGAACGATAAACCTCTTTTCTTTAGACAGTATCCAGCCTTACACGTTTTATTATAGAAGTAAAAATGTATTAACAGTTTATCATCTTCCAACAGGGCAGCTTGGTCTTCATCACTGGGCAGTGGATGAGATGGGCTGAGACAGAGAACTCTTTGAATTTCTGAGTTTGGAAATGACATTCTGATTTTGTCCACAGCCTTCTGTTTAGTGGATAAAGCCAGCACATGGCAAATGCAGATTTAAGGGAGGGGAGGAGAAGCTTCCTCTGCAATGGCTAACCTAAAGTTGTAGTGCATGTTGATTTGACAGGGACAGGTGAAGGATTACAGCCAGTTTTGCAATCTGCCACACCTTGGGAGCTGCAAATTGCAACCTGCTGAGAGCCACTTGAATGAGTAAGATTAGAGGTAAGTCAGCATAAGATGCAAATATAGCAGGCAATTGAGGCTGTTGGAAGACCAGCATTCCAAAAGTATTTTTAGGCATTCTTTCCCACTTTGCTCTAAGGTGATTTTGCCGTTTTGGCAAGCATCAGAAAAATGTCTGTATGAGGGCTGCTTTGAGGAAGGAGCACTTTCTGGGCTGCCACAACTACATGGACAGTGGCCAGACCACCTTGTTCTTTCCAGCCACCTTAGCCATCTTTGCTGACCGCTCTAGGATTCCAGCAGACGCAGCAATCAGAATTGATCACAGAGAAGGGTGACTTGCGTGGCTTGGCCAGGGTGCAGCCCAGCTGGCCTCAATCATGCTTCTTAAATGTTTCCTCTCAAGCTTTTAAGGGGCTAAGAGAGCTGAGTGCACAGGAATCTAAACAGGCCTCAAGTCTGGCTTGTTCAAAATTGGCTCAGGACCATGAAGAGTGGAAACAAAGGCTAGGGTGAAGCTAATGACCTGCTTGAAATGGCATTTAGGAGACTGTTCCTCTGCACAGATGGCTCAGACTCCAGAGCGCTCCTCTCTCTGGGTATTGCCACTCTCTCTTAGTGGGGAACTTGTGGCTTGGTCTCTCTGTGGCTCACTAAACTGGAAGTCACAGGCTGTGACCAGTATAACTGTCATCCTTAGAGAATATTCCACCCATCATTTTTAATCTGTAGTCAGTAAGGGAGAGAAAAGGCTTTGGATTTTATTCACAGGATCTATGAAAAGGAAAAGAGCACCAGAATTTTACTAAATGCCTTTTCTTCCTTAAAGCTTTCCAATTTTCCCCTTTTGATTCAAGTCTATACTGTAATGAGGTGAAAACATGCATGCCCTCTCCCATTCTGTATCGCTTCACTCATTTCTTGGTTTCCTCTTTCCTTTCTGCTAATAAAGATGAAGATGCAATCAATGTAGATATGTTAGAGGGAATAAGGGCAGCAGCTGGATCCTGTGCATTGATACTAAATGAGAATAACCTGATTCCCTTGAGCATTTATTTTGTTCCCTCTGACAGCAGCCAGGAGAGGGCAGGGGCAAACTGCAAGAGGGCATTGCCCTCAGCCTTCAGGGTCCTAGGTGAAGGACTATTGCAGTGGAGCCTGGATGATGCTAGAGGGCTTAAAGCAGCACCATTGAACAACTTTCCAGCGGTCGATTGGGATATTAGGGTTTTCGGTTTTTCCAATACTTGGCTCTTTACAATCCAATCCTATAAAGATTTATGTAGCATTGGGGGCTGGTGGGAGATGCAGCACATATGGTTTTGAAGCTGTCAGTCAAGAAATGAGGCCAAATGATGCCTTTGAAGTGTTGGCACCTCTCGGCTAAAGTACTTCCAGGAAGATAAAGGTCTGCTGAATGTCATCGCTCTGGGAATGGCAGGGGCGATTGGACTCCAGTTCAGAGCAGCATTTGTTATGGACCCCACACTCAGTGCTTTACGAATATGGCACAGATTCATCTCTATAGCTCAGGTCTTCTGCTTCCTAGTTTATAGCTGTGGAGAATGAACCTGGAGCCTGTCAGGAGCTTGTCCACAGTGATGCATAGCTTACACAGAGCAGGCTTACAGCTCTCAGAATCTGGCTTAAAAGTGCGTGTCCTTACCACTCCGCTACGCTGCCTGCCATATTAATTAAAGCTTGTTTGGCTCTTCCAAACTCACCCCCAGTTGTCCCCCTGGGTGATTGCTTTCTGGGAAGTTGGAGGAAATGAGAGAAGGGGGAAAAGACAGGACTAGCAGTGCATGCTTGATTCTATACCTTCATAGTTCATGCAATTCTCAGAAGCATGTGGTAAGCAGGAGATGTCCTAGTCCACAGTCGAGATACAGTACCCCGGAGGCTCCGAGAGGAGAAACGACTGTGAACAGCAGCGCAGCTAGGAAGGTGCAGTGCCGGAATGTGTGCTCCTACAGTATTGAGCTCCTTAGCTGCTGTAGTTAGCTAACCTTGCACCAGCTTTGAGGAGGTCTCAATTGACTTCCTGTCTTCTAAGTCTTACTCAGGTTTTCTGGTTCAGACTATTTTGTCCTCAGGAAAACGAAAATTTGATGTCACAAAGCTACGTGAAACTCAGCAGCCCCTTTTCCAATTTTCAAGTCTTCTTGGTTCTCCATGAAATTTGGCTTCATAAAAGGGGGTCTAACATGCTCTCCCTTTGTCCCCTGGAATGGCAGTGGTAGCTTTTCATGGGTTCTCTGGTCAGATGGCATTAAAATCATCTCCAATGCCTTTCACTTTTATGATGCTAGGAAGATTGGAATTGGAGATTACCACCTGCATGTCCGGTCTCAGTCATTAGGCAGGCACGGAGTGTGTATCAGTTGGTCCCACTCTGTTTCATGGAATTTCACCCTGCATCTAACTCAGCCAAGGTGTCTTGTAGATCCTTGAGCAAGAAGAAATCTCTTCCAGCCTTTGGAAGTCCCTCATCCTGGCTGGGAAGTGTGCCCATCCTGGCCCACAGCAGCGTTGTCATGGTGAGGAGAGCCCTCGCAAAACAACCAGCAGGTCCGCCAAGGGCTTTCCTTAACAGGGCAGGTTTCCGGGAGGCTGAAATCAATGTCATAAATCAATGTTTAAAATCCCTTACACAATAAAATAAAGTGCAATAGCATAAGAAAAACAACAAAAACAAAAGCTTCTATCTACACTGCACTTTGCAGCTTATAAAAGTGCTTTAGTCCACCTCCACCTATAAGGTGCAGAGGGCAAGTGTTATCACCCTGTTTTACAGATAAGAGAGCTCAGAGAGGTCAAGTGACCTGGCTGCGATCAAGCAGCCAGCAAGAGGTGGAACTGCATCTATGTTTTCCTATTCCAAAGCAACAATCTAAAACAGTTTCATCTTTTTATGACCTATAAAATAAGGCTAGCCATAAGAAATTATACTGAAATTAGTTTGACTGTTGGGTAGCTTTGGATTATTATAAAATACAAAAGCAATAATTGCTGGCTTTGGGGGGCACTCTTTCTATGCTAAATGCTTTGTGCATATATTTTCTCTCATCATTCATTTGACCACCAGGGGTACCTGCTATCACCCAACTGCTGTGCAGAGTATTTTCCTGTTTTCTAGTTGCCTTACTTGAGACTTATTAGAGAGTTACATCCAGCATAAAACGGAACCAGGATCTAAACCGTGGTCTCTTGATTCTAAAATTCCTAATATAAGCCATTTCACATATAAACAGATCACCTAGCATTTGTAGCAATTTTAAAACGAGGAGATGATACCTAGCTTTAGACTATCATTTCTTATGCTTTTTGCTTATCTTGGTGACAAATGAGAGAGAGTATATCAGCTCTGTTGCTGGTTGGTCCTCCTGTTGCTGATAATACTTTCTGCTACATTTTGGACCTGTTTCAAGAAATAAATTTTAGTAATTACATGTTTACAGCATTAATTTTTTAAACTAAACATCCTTCATGTAAATCTCATCAGAGCTCAATAAATAATCATAATGGTAATTATCATGAAATATTTGTTACTTGTGGAAGTGGGGGGTGCTCTCAGCTCAGCTCAGAGCAGAAAAGGCATTTGCATGGAGACAGAGTAAGGAAACTCTCTGCAGGGATCCATCACTTTCACTCATCTAACTGCAGTCCCTGCTGTCACTGTGGCCTTGTGTAAGTCTCCATGGAAGTGTGTCGATGCAGCTAGGGGAGCCGGGAGCCTTGAAGAGGACTGGCAATCCACCGAGCTACAATAACAAAGAACACAAACTGGTTGGCTTACGTAAAGCACAAATGCATTTCTCACCATTTGGGGGCTGAAAAAGCCAAGCCCAAGGTGACAGTGCATTCAGTGTCTCTGTGAGCCCTGTGCCAGGTTCACAGATGATGTCTTCTGGCTATGTCCTCTCATAGCTGGAAGAAATGACAGCTCCCTGGGGACTCCTTAGTGAGGTCACTAATCTCAACCATGAGTGTTGTGCCCCCAGTACCTAATCCTTCTCAAATGCCCCACTTCTTAACACCACCATGTAGGTGATGATCTCACATGTGGGCTCCATGAGGGTGCAAACCTTACTGCTATTAGAGTTCTTCATCACAGTTTGGGCCCGGGGTTTACTTTTTTTTTTTTTTTTTGTGCTTAGAACCATTTTAAATCAATAGCACCAGAAACCATTCCATTTCCTGGATTAAGAAGCTCATATTCTGCCTTGGTTCCTTCCTTCTCTTTATTGCTCAGCAACTGCCACATCCTCCAGCTCCCTCTTGGAACCAGATTCTGTCACCTCTATCTGCTTGGTCCACCTTATAGGTCCCTTGCAGCTTCTTTAGACTGTCTTCAAGATCTTGTGCACGTGGCTGGAGGCTTCTGTCCAACATGGGAAATGGCAAGGAGTGGGACATTTAGGAGCATGAGCGGGTGGGCAGACCAACACCCTGTTTCCTAGATGTGTTCCACAGTGTCAGTAACATCCCATGCCTTGCCTTTATTCCATTCCTGTCTCCCTCCTGTTCTTCATCATCATTCTTCCGAGTTTACCTCCCAAATGAACCCCTTGCATGCAAGTCACTTGCTCAAGATTGAGTATAGGCCAAGGGAAAGGGGATGTAAACTCAGGTGATCTCCTTGATTAGGGGCGATCTGCCTTATTTTAATTATTTCTATTGCCATTTAATCCTAGTCACGGCTTCTCTTCAGCCTGCTGTGAGAGTTATCTTTCTCATATGCAAATAGATTTTTGACAATCCCAGATTAGAGCCTTTCACTGACTTTTACTTGGAGCCAGAGAGAGTCCCAGTGCTTTGGATTTAGCTGAGCATCAAAAGCTTTCTGTGATGTGTGCTCGTGTACCCCAGGTGCCTTCACTTAACTTTTCCCTGGTCTATCTTGGTTCCAGTTTCACTGACCCACAAGCTCTGTTCTTGCTCCTCAGGGCTAGAATGTTTTCTCTGTTCAGAGCACCCTCAGGAGTGTGTTTGTGCTCTTGTCCACCTTTGCTACCTGCCATTCGTTTGCCTCTCTGGTCGGTAGTCAGTCTGACTCCACTGGCACGTGAAATTCTTCCATACCTCCCTAATCTGAGGAGGTATGATATGACATCTTCTACCCATGTGCAAAATCCTAGATGGCTCTCTAACAGTTCTACATGATCATAGTTTATTACCTTGTGTTTCTCACCAATCAGAGTATGAGCTCCTTGAGGGCAAGCTAGGTCTGCCTTTCCATCTCCAAATTTTTAGGACTTAACACCTGGCATACATGAGGCATTTAAGAAATGTCTGGTGAAAAGAACAGCTGTCAGAACTTATGTTTTCTTCATCACTAATTATTTGAATCCTCTCCCCTGATAATACTCTAGATGCATATATTTATCTGTATTTTTTCTATGAGTGGTCTTCCAGGCCATTTAATTATTTGTTGTCTGTTTTTCTAAGTTGACAAAACCCTGAGATTACAAATATACCCGACTCCCTCAGAGGTGGTTTTGTCATGAGTGGATACCTGTCTGCATCAGTAAGACAAAAGACTGCTCACTAGGATCCTCCCCTGTAAGTCAGAAAGAGTGGGCAGCCTTGCCCCGACCCACCAAGGCAAACCAGGATAGTCTTTTCCTGTAGAAATCCTCTAGGAGGAAAATCCTCAAGAAGGTATTTCATAGGCTGATTAAATCACAGACGACTCTAGCAGTTACCTGTGCTTGTATTCCAGCTCCACAACATTGCATTCTTGCTCTGAGATTTATTACCAACTCCTAAAAGAGACACTGACCTAATGTTGCCAGTTTGGCCAAAATGGCACCTTTAGAAGGACAGATGAACAGCCAGTCTGCCAAGACATTTTGGTTTTTACAGCTTTGAAGTGGGCTTGACTTGCAGGCCCAGGATGAATCTTCTTGAAGAGGTGTCTTGGCGGCACCTCCTCTGCACCTGGTGCCTCCCTCTCTGCCATCAC
The DNA here is from genome assembly GCA_002564285.1 of Tympanoctomys barrerae. NCBI lineage: Eukaryota > Metazoa > Chordata > Mammalia > Rodentia > Octodontidae > Tympanoctomys > Tympanoctomys barrerae. The sequence continues at coordinate 10,838 of NDGN011498229.1, forward strand.
AAGTGGTCTCTGAAGAGCTCTTACAGGCTTGGCTGCAGGAAGCTGAAAGGTTTCCCAGGCAGCCTCCACAGAGCAGTAAGCTCCAGGTTTCATGATTTCAGTCTTAACATTTGAAACGCATTGTTGAGTTTTTTTCAGTTTTCAGAGGGGGGCCCAGGAGTACCTCTGGTTTTGTGACAAGCGACAAAAGCACATGTGTATTCCCCAGTATTAGGCCTGACACTTAGTAGGTTTTCCATAAATATTACTTTCTCTCAGTGTTCTTGCTATTGACTATTTTTGTGATGAACCCCTCTGTCTAGGGGGCATAGTGTGGCTTCCAGCTTTATCCCTACAGAACCCCATCAAAGAAGCCTAGAAACTTCTATGTACTGAGCTTCCAGAAAGGATGATCAACTGGTCAGACACACTGTGATAATGGTGTTAGTATTAATGATACCAACTGAAACAGCTGCCTCACTAGACAAGTGGCTCTTGCCTGAAACTTTGCTTCTGTTACCTCTGTTCCTCATGATGTCTTTGGCAAGCTGGTATACATTACCCTCATTTATAGTTTGCAAGCATAATAGCATTTACAACACATAGTTATCTACTTCACTGTGGAACATACTGGAAAACTTGCTCATATTACTTGTCATCTTTACAGCAACTTTGCAAAGGTGACTTATCTATGGTCCTGCTGCTGTTCCCAGGACTCAGTGAATAATAAGTTCAATGCTTTCTCCCAATCCTATCCCATAGTTTACAAAGTCCTTTTCAGATATCAAAAAATCCTCTTTTAGGATTTAAAACTCTCAACTAAATATGAACAAAACCTCCATATTATTTAAATGAAAGTTTCTACCCCAAATCCAGGCTGAACCTAGAAGTAGAAAATACCGTGAGGAAGAACACTGTGGTTTGTTCTCTTGCACTTTCAATTCCTCTTTCTCTGGAATCAAATTAGCAAGAAGAAACAAGGAGCAGAATTTGACTGAAACTGTACAGGGTCACTCTTTGTGGGTCTTTCATTAAGGCATACATCCAAGTTCAACTTAACATGGAAAGCTTCAGGAGGGTACTTTATGGCCTCCTCACTGATACTGCTAACCCCTTTATTTCCACCCACTCTGTCTCCCTTGGCCTTTTGCCACATGTCTCCTATGTCTCCCCAGCCCTTCACTTTGTTCTGGGAATTCTGACCTCTGCTCCCCACTTAAAGATCAGATTTTGAATCTGTCCACTTACAAGTATTCCATTCATCCTAATTTTGTGGAGGCTGACTCACCTGGCCCACAGCCTATGGGCAAAGCCAAATTCCTAGTGTCTGCAGGGTACTGGAAAGAGTACAAAAAATGTCTAGAACCTTAGATGTTTAGGTGTCTTTAAAAGATATAAAGCTAGTTTTAAATATCTAATAAAATATGATCTATTTTTTTCCCCCTAAAATGCACTCCTTCACAATAGCCTAGAAAGTCAGGGAGGATTATATCTGGAGTTTTCAGACTCCTTAAAACCCAGACTACAAGCTAGCTCCAAGACTCTGCCACTAACTCTCTTCTCTCTCACTCTGAGATGTCCAAAGAGATCTTGTATACTTCCTTGTGGGTGTCCTATACTCACATCTGCTGGTAAAATGTGGGCCCTTGGGCAGACCCTAGCCTACCGGTGATGGTTCTACTCTTGGAAGCTGAAGAGAGAGGAGGAGGAGGGAGAGCAGAGGGGGAGGGGAGGAAAGAGAAGAGGAGGGCAGGGAAGGGAGCTGGGGGGAAAATCCAAGTTCCCTCCCAGAGGCCAGTGCCCTAAGAGAACTCCCTATGTCCTAGTCTAGGAGCATGTGCTTTCTGAGAAAATCCATGCCCATCTACCTTCCAAGTTCACTTAGCTGAGGGGAAAACTTATGTGCTGGCTTTATGTCAAACTATGGAAGGAATGTTTTCCCTCAAGTTCAGATTGCTGTACACAGGACCTCTCAATAGAAGCCAAGTGTCCTGTACCCTTGCTTCTTGGAGGATAGCAATGTTCTTCAAAGACTGCCATGCACCTCTAAGATCTCACTGGGGTGATGAGTCTGAATCAGAGAATCATTTAAATCACTGCTCAGCTTCGCATCGATGCATAGCAAGAGGCATTGGTGCCTTCTATGGGTCTTAGCTGGACTTCTAAGCAACAGGGAAGGTTCCATTCCACAACTTCTGTCCATGTCTGGTTCATGCAGAGAGACCTGAACCCAGTGCTAACTGGTTCACGAGACATCCGCTTGCACTAAGCCAGGCTGTGCCGGACCTCACTGTAACAAGAAGCGCACTTTGGAAGCCTGTGTCTGCGTACTGCCAATCATTCTGCCGCTGAGGGCAGCCTGATTTCTGAAGGCCCCAAATTGGATCCCTGACGCTCTAACAAGCAACTGTCCCCAAGTCTCTTTTGGTGGCCGCTTTATTTCTACTGTCAGACTCTGGCCTCTGGGGGAACGGAGCAGCACCCCCAGGTAGAGCAAAAGTTCAGTGAAATGGTTGCACACATTACTTGGGGCTGCTCCGTAATTCAGCTGCGCTGTGATTTGTACAATTAGAACAGCTTTCTTGCCTGAGGCCGTCGAAGAACAATTACCAAAACAAATAGCAGCAGCAGCAGGAGAGAGAGAGAGAGAGAGAGAGAGAGAGAGAGAGAGAGAGAGAGAGAGAGAGAGAG
>NDGN011498271.1:278-13733 GCA_002564285.1 Tympanoctomys barrerae
AGAAGAATGTATGCAGTGTGTTAATTATTGAAACTGTCCTACTGATTTGATTTGAAACTGATTCATCGCTATTTGTTTATCAATAAAATTATGGCAAAAAACTGTCCTATTAATCAGCTGTGAAAAAAATTAAAAAAGTAAAACAAAAAAAAATAAAGAATGAGGATATCAAAATAAGAGGTTTAGTGATATTTAGCTATACTCAGAAACCTCCAGGCATTGATCCAAATCTTTGATCACCTGGGTTCCAGGAAGTGGGGAGCCCTATTCGACTGAGACAGTCCTTTCTCCCAGCCATATGAATGTGCATCCATAAAACTATCCGTCAGTCATAAAGATCCAGAACTACAATGCCAGGACTGAGACAGAGATGACCAGATCTTAGCCCACCAGCTAATCTTTAAAAGCTGGCATTCTGTATTTCTGGGTGGGCCAGTCTGAACCCTGTATCAGATTGAACCCTTCTATCTACCTCAGTTGGAGCTCTTTCCTATCTTTCCAATGAAAGCTTTTTTTTTCCTCCTGTAAGTTTATGCTTCAGTTTTAATTTCATTTATATAAAAGGAAGGACTCAAGCTAGCTGCAAAACTGTCTTTTTGTCACTCTTGTACCTCTTGCATTCCATCTGCTGTGCTCTTTGTAATAAGAAGTTATTAAAATCAAAAGTAAGATCTTTAATACTAGACAGAAAAATTGCTTTTGGCAAGCCAGGGATACATAAACTGTGTCACCATTTGTTACTTGGATACTGTCTAAGAGAGCTTAAGCTCTTGGTAATTATTGATTGAATAGTGTGTCAGATCAGACAATGGGACTAAAATAAACACAGTCCTTGCCATCTGTACACTAAATATTTCAGAACAACAGGAGAAAAATCACCCCCACCAACTCAAAACCCAGTAAATACTAATAATACAAATTAGGCTGGATCATGAGACGTTGAGACATGTCTTTATATTTGGGGATAACCCGTGAACAGACACAAAACAAAACAAACTGTGTTGTCCTCCTCTAAAGGACCAAGAAATAGAAGGCCTAGAAATATGCCCGGAACCAAGGTTTAAGAGTGACAGAATTAAAAACAGCCTAAGAATATTTGAGTATATACAGTTAGGTGGCTGATAGAGGAAAGTATCAGAGAGCAGTCACACCGACATTGTGCATAGCCGGTACACAACCAGCTCGCAGCTATCTGACAGGGTTTGAAGTTACCTGGTGCAGAGCATAATGTGATGTTTCAGTCAGTATCCCTCATGCTAACACAGGCCTATCAACCAAAGATGTTTCAGCAGATATTGGGGGAATAGATGCTGAGGCTCAAGGCACATGGAGAGACGCTACCAATGACAGGAGTATCAGAGCAGAGAAAATGGTTCAGATCAGAGGCCCACAATGACGTAGGCACTGCAGAACTTCCCTGCCTTACAGCAGGCAGGTCTTTAGAAATGGCAGCACCTACATGTGAGGAAGACAATATGTAAGTAAATTAAAATTAATCTGAAAATAATGTTTCTTGATTTCAGAGGAATGTGGCTTTAGGTAAAGATTTTGGTGCAATGTAGGGTTTTTTGTTTTTGCTTTGTTTTGCTTTTCCAATAATGGACTGATCATCAGCCCTTTTTATTTCTTAGTTTGGGATGATTGTTTTATGTCACTGAGCTTGAACTTGGAATCCTCCTGTGTCCTCCTCCCAGACTTTCTGTAAAGAATGATGATGTGAGCATGTTTTCCTGTGATTATTGGCAATTTCTATATGTTCGGAGGACTGTCTATTCAAATAATTTGTCCATTTTGTAATTGGACTTATTATTAGGTTATAAAATTCAGTTTATATTCTCAATATTAGATCCTTAGTAGTATAGAGTTTATAAATATCTCTTATTCTGTGATTTGCCTTTTCACTGTAGATAGTCTGAAGATGAAACACTTAAAATTGGTCAAGGAACACTTATCTGTTTTTTATTGTTTTTGACTTTTGCTGTGTTAAGAAATGACCAAATAATTCAAGGGTAAGAAGGTTTATAGTTACATTTCATTCTAAAATTTTTATTGTTTTAGCTCTTTACATTTATGTATTTGAATTAACTGCTAGATAAAAAGTGTGGTAGGAGTCCAACTGCTTTGATGGTTTTTGCATGAGGATTTCATAACCCAACGCCATACCTTAAAAAGAGGATTTTTCCCCAATTTAAATGATATTGTCACATTTGTTGAAAATCAGTTGACCATATATTGTGGATTTTCTCTTCTATTCTATTGATTTTGTGTCTATCTTTATACTATTCAATATTGTGATTATAATAACTTTATATTAAGGCCATTATAAAGTATAATAAAAAAGCTGAGTCCTCTGTGTCTGTTTTTTGAATATTGTTTTGAGTATTTGAGTACTTTATATATTGATATGAATTTTAGGATCATCTTTCATTCTTTCTAAAAAAAAGTCATTGGAATTTTACAGTAATTACTTTGACTATATAGACCAAGCTAGAGAATATTGCTGTCTCAAACTCTATTAAAATTATTAAACTTGGACTCAGGATATCTTTCTACTTACCTACCTTCTCTTTAGTTCTATAGCAATATTTTCCAATGTAAAAGTCTCATACTTTCTTGTTAAAATTTATTCTCAATTACTTTTTGATGCTATTATCAATGGATTTTTCTTAATTTCTTTATTTTAATATCAAGTTTCTAATGTGTAGAAAACAATTGATTTTTAAATACTGCTCTTATAGTGTACAAGAGAGATTAGTCTATTATCTCTAATAGTTGTGGGTGAGAGTGTGTGTGCACATGTACACATGAACTCTAGGATTTTCCATATTAGAATTAAGCATCTTCAAATAGTGTAGTCATACTTTCTTTCTAATATACCCAAATGTCATTAATTTTTCTAGTGTGACTAGAGCCTTTATAGCAGTTTTAATAGAATTTTATTCAAAGAATCGGTATCCTTATCTTGTTCTCAATCTTGGGGAAATTCTTTCAGTCTTTCTCAAGTATCATGTTACCTGTATGTTTTCATAATTTCCCTTTATTAGTTTGGTGAAGCCCTTCTCTAATTTGTTGAGTACTTTTTTATGAAGGATAATTGGATTTTGTTAAATATTTTTCTGTCTCTTGAGATAATCTTTCTAGTTCTACAAAAACATGTTTATATTTATTTTCCCATTTTCAAACAACATATACAATGAACAAATTCTATTTTGTAATTTGTAATTTTTTATGTGGTACTAGATTTGTTTGTTCAAGTTGTTCAGGATTTTTCAGCCATATTTATAATTATCACTTATCTATGGCTTTCTTTTTTTTTTTGGTAACGCTTTGTCTTACTTTGCATCAGTGTTATACTGCCCTCATAGAATAAGTTATGAAATGCATTCTTTAGTATTTTAAAAGAGTTTAAGGAAGACCAGTGCCATGTTTTCTTAGAAGGTTCCAATGAAGTAGTCTATTTCTGGACTTCTTTTCATTTTAGGATTTTTGGTAGATAGTTGGGTCATTCTCATGTGTGTGTCTATTTATAGTATTCAAGTGTTCTATATAGACTGCTAGTTTTATATCAGTTAATGAAACAGTAGTGTTGAAGTTTTAAACCAATTTGCAATATTGTCCACTTTTTCTTGCTGCTTTATTAGCATATTTTTCATCTTCTGAAGCCATTTACTAGGTATGTAAATGTTTAGTTTTTTTATGTTCTTTTGATTTGTTACCTACTTCATTATGGAAAGATCTTATTTACACCCATAATAATACTCATTGCTCAAAAATCTTTGTCTGATATTAATATAACTACTCTAGTTTTCTTTTGATTAGTGTTCATGTAGTATATTTTCCATTCTTTTACTTTCAGCCTATTCATCTATTTATGTTTATAGATATTTTTGTGAGCAGTATATAATTACTCTTAGTACATTTTCTGTCACTTAAGCGGTTTATTCAGCTCACAGTTTGAAGCCTGAAAACATAACAACTCCCCTGCTCTAGTTTGGACACAATTCGTGTGTTTTCCTCAAGAGTTCATGTCCTGAAAGCTCGGCACTCAAACAGGCTGCAATAAGAGGTGGGAGAAGTATTAAGAGATCCCTGCGGCCCTGTCCTCAGCAGGAATTAATGCTAATCTCAAGGATGAAATTAGTTGTTATGAGAAGGAATTAATTTAAAAGAGCGGGTACAGCCACTCCCGCTTTCTGGCTCCCTGTCTTGCCATGTGACCCCTCTCACACACTCCTGCCATGAGGCCCACCAAGTGGGGCTCCAGCACCAAGTGGGGCTCCAGCACCAAGTGGGGCTCCAGCGTCCAAAGCTGTTAGCTAGATAAGCTTTTCTTCTTTTTTTCATTAACCAGCCAATCTAGTACAACTCCTTTATGTAAACATTGAACTAGATAAAGACAATCCAGTAAAAATCAGAAGGAGCAGTTAATTGATTAATTGAACTTCACGGCTATCAAAGAAAGAGAAGTTTTCTGAATCAGAGATGTCATGATCTGGCTGTTAAGAGAAAAGTAATAGCTTTTGTATAATCAAAGGCTAGAAAAGATTATTGATTTAAGTGATGTATTAGAGTTGAATTCTATCCAATCCACCTATTTCATTTTACATCTTATATTTGGATTGCTTATCAAAAGGTTAATTCTGAGCCACATAATACATCATCTATATGTACATCATCACAAATTGTATCATTGTTTGTTTATTTGTTTATTTTCTGATACCAGGGATCAAACTCAGGACCTTGCGCTTGCCAGGCAGGTGCTTATGCCACTGAGCTATCTCTCTGGTCCCACTGTTCCTTTATTTATTTTATTTTGCTTTATGTTATGTTTTGTATTTTTTTAGGGAAGGGTCTACAGGGTGTTCAGGGTCTCACCAGTAGATCAGACTCATAGTGATTCTCCTGTTTACAGCCTTCCAAGAGCTGAGATTACAGGCACATGCCACCACACCCAGTCTCAACCGCCCTCTCAGGGTGTCCCGGGGGTGGGGCTGGCGTGGCAGGGCTGGCAGAGCAGGCCTGGGGATCGAACCTCTGGCCCCTGCACCTGCCTAAACAGGCGCTTTAATCCACTGAGCTATTTGGCCGGCCCTCATTGTTCCTTTAAATTAATAAGAAAAAACTTGCTTTGGAAAGCTACCAAAGTCAGAGGGTAAAACTTGAAGATTTTATTTTGGCACTGATATTTTCAGATTTCTTTAGACAACAATCATAAAAAAGCAGGTGGTAAGAACATATAATGAGATTTAGGGGATTTCAATTTTAATAACATAGAATAAAACATCTCTTGATTTTTATTGCAATGCAATAAGGATCCTGGCATCATAAAATGTGAAATTATAGCCCTAGAGACTTGTCAATGGCAACTAATACTCAGATTAAATACGAACTTTAAAATTAAACATCATGTCTTATATTGAAGAGTATAACTTTGTAAATAACAGCTATAAAAGTAAGTCATGTACGTTAAACATTTACCGCTATATGTTAAGGAGCAGTTAGAGTCAATCAATAATTTAAGCCTGAAGAATAAATCCATTATTGCTAATATTTCCTTTCTAGTTGTTAAAATTATTTGTATTATATATTGAAATGCTTAGTATTCAAACAAGGGGCATTTAAATGCAATTTAATTTTTAGCATAATTAAAGTAAGTCCTACATAACTTACAAGAATTTAGGGATTTAAATTTCAGACCAGCTGTACCCTCAGCTGAGCCTGAGATGTAGAGGATGCCCAGTGTTCCCAAGTATTTTAATTTATAAAGAGAGCTGCTATACCACACTCACACACAAGAGGGCGCCGTTGAAACAGATACAGGACAGGCTGTGCTGACTGCATTGCATTTTCTTAGAAATTCAATTTTATTTTTCGCAGTACTTTTTATAGGTAGCAAGTCGCTCTATATATATTTATAAAGAACAGCAGTGATAGAAAAAAACTAAAATATTTAAAATAATTTTTTGTTAAAATATGAACTATAACACAGTTGTCATATTTACAATATTTACTGTAGAACTAAGAAAGTGAAGCACAATAATAGAGAGATAAAGCAATTAGGATTGAGCCACACCTCTGATTGAGGTCATTTGCATAGGATTTGCATTTGCATTTTTGTTTGGTGGGATATTCCTTAAATTTCATTTTCTTCATTTTTTTGTGAGTAGTGAAAATAAGTATCAAAATTAATCTTCATAAAGAAGAAGTATTATTCAGAGGTTACAGCTGTTGAAATGGTCCCTAATGTTTTATGGTTAAGAAGAAAGAAGAGTGAAGCTCAACTGATGCGTTAGACTTTGGATGCTGGCTGTGCTGGTTCTACAGACCCATGAGCCTTTCCTGACAACTACACACGATGATCGTGTGGCCACTATAGGTTCTTCTTACTCCTTTGTCTTCCTGTTCTCTCCCCATGGGCTCATGTCCTCTTTCTTCCAAAAGTAACAGTGTAATGCAAACAACAAAAATTCGTACAACTAACATTCTACATCTTTTTTGTTGTTGTTGACCATGGTTACCATGACGTATTTGTTGCTAAAATAGATGACACTTTCTATACTCTATTTGACCACTGGTGAGCATTTAGTACCATTGACTTTTCTTGCAATTTAAGTATTTATTCTGTTTATACTTTCCTTCTTGCCTTCATGAACTTTTTGTTTTAGTGGATCAAATGGGCCTCTGTTTCCAAAATCCCTTTTAGATTCTCCCTTCTAATCTTATCATTTGCCTTTGGACAGAAATTGTACTGAGACTTCACTTGTTGCAAACTACTTCATTGTCAGTCTTGAGCTCTAAACTCCCATGAAACAGAGCAGTGGAATTTCTACTCACATTCAGGGGTATTCTCTACCACAAATCCATTTCTCCCTCATTATTTAGCTCAGTGAATGGCAATATCATCTGGCTAATAGCCCAAGCCAAATTTCTAAGCAAGAACTTTGATTTTTTTTCCCAGTCTCCACTTCTTAATGGCTCTGAGGGACACTGTTGTTTTTCTTTCTAACAGTAAATTCCAACCCTCTGTATTGTGTGAACCTGGCACTCATTGCACAAAATGAAAGGCCCAGACTTTTCTTTCTTAATTTTCCTTGACCTTAAGGTATAAACATTAAACTCAATTCTCATTAACGAGATATTAGGGAAAATCTACTTAAAAGCTCCCAGGAAAATTTTCTTCTCTGATTTGATAAAAGAGATGCAGACTACTTTTCCTTTTACTTCCTGCTATAATTGTTGCTATATAAAATGATCAAGGCTGCTGCTTGACCCATGAAATAGAAAAAAACCCCAGCTTATTGGAAAAGTCAACACAAAGTGAATATGAACAGAGATGTAACAAACATACTTTGACAGGTAATTTTATGTGCTGACTTGATTGTGTTTAGGGAGGCACAGATAGGTAATAAAATATATCAGAGTGTGAGCTTATTATTTCTGGAAGAGATTACATTTGAATTGATAAATTAAATAAATGATTTTCACCACTGTGTGTGTGTGTGTTTGTGTGTGTACATACACATCATCCAACTCAGTGTGAGTTTGAACACAATAAATAAGGTGACAAAGTGGGAATTTATTTTCTCTCCTTGGGGAAGGCCATTTGTCCCACTTTTGGACTTCAACACTCCTGTTTCTTTGGCTTTCAGACATAGAAGTGGGCTTATCCCATTGTCTCCTGTGAATCTTAGGACTTTAGGTTTGGACTGAAATGATGCGACTAGCGTTCCAAGCTTCCAGCTTAGAAAAGGACGATTGTGAGGATATTCAGCCCCCATAACCACATATGCTGACCCCTTATGTTATCCATCCATCCATCCATCCATCCATCCATCCATCCATCCATCCATCAATCTAGCTATCATTCTTCTGTTCTAGCTCAATCATGTCCTATTAGTTCTGTTTCTAGAATATCCCTAGCATATATACCTATCTCCGTTCTTCTTAAAAAGATCCCAAATTATTTTTAATTATATTATTTATAATTGGGATTATTTTATTGAAACTTAGGTTTCTTTATTTTTTATTTTTGGCGGGACCAGAGATTGAACTCAAGGCCTTGCCAGGCAAGCTCTTACGCTGCTAAGCTATAACCCTGGCCCCCTATTTTTTTTGAAACTTAAAGACAATAGATCTTAGCTCCTAAATATCTCTTAAATTTGTTTACTTCTTTCACTCTTCCTTGCTGATACCTTTTCACTGGACTTTATCATGTCTTACATATATTACCATACTAGTCTGACTAATTTATCTACTTCCATCTCAATTCTTCTGTTCCAATCTTTTGCTGTAGTATCAGAGGAATTTTAAACATAAATTGGAGCATGTCTCTGACTTTCTCATAAAATTTTCAATGATTTCTGTTAATCTTTAAGACAAAGTTAATCTCCCTTCAGAGCAGACCATAAAAGGCTCCTGAACCACATCTTGTCATTCCCTGAAACTCACTTTCTTTAATCCTGCATTCTCATTACTTTAACTCTGTTGAACTGAAGTATTTGGGTAAAGGCTTTTCTTACTGAAGTATTTATTAATGGTTTTTATTATTCTTTGGTCTGGTATTTGTGTAACTGTTCTCTAACTCAATTTGTCTGTTCAGGCTTTGTAAATCAATAAGATTCTTTATTATTATTTTCGAAGTTTTTAATGTAAGCAATATTAATAATAGAAGTTTTATCCTTGTACAGGTGTCTGTAATATAGTGTTGGAGTTTCTCATAGGGAAGGCCTTAGGCATCTCAGTCATATTTTCCCTTAATGTTTATATTAGCTTTCTGGTCTATGGACCTCTACATACACTGATATTTCTGTAGGGGACGTCCTTTCTATTCTATCTCTTCCCTCTTTCACCACTTACCTAGTCTTCCAGTATTAAGTACTATTTTTCCATGTAACATAAGATAGAAGTAGTTATTATTAAATGGTCCAGTAGTCCTTAAGCAGTAGCTATGACTTCACCTTCTAAGTCAAATCACTTCCTACACTTCTATAAATCTGGCCAAAGAAATTGAAGGCCATGTGAGAGACTGGAAATGAAAGTCCGTGATGGTAGGAAAGAAAGAAGGATGGAGTATGCACTTCCCAGCCACTCCCTCTGTGACTTACCTCTTGAGAAACCCTGTGATCCTCACGGTATACCTTTTGCATAATCCAATCACCTAGAACCCCCACATATGAGCCGATGAGAATTTTGAAGGATATTTTACATCTAAACCATATCCATAGTATTTGCCCCATTCCCCAAAACGCTTATTTCCATCTTATTATACAACTGTACTTAATCCATTTCTTAAAATTTCATTTATTTATTTATTTATTTGGTACAGAGTCTCGCTAAGCAGCTTGGACTCAGCTTGGACTAGAAGTGGTCCTCCTGTCTTAGCTTGTCTAGTGCTGGCATTACAGGCATGTTCCACCATACCTGGTTTTGGGGCTGGCAGGTGGGCCCCGTGTTCTGAGGCCAGGAAGGTATGCTAGTTCACATGTTTCTGGGAGTAGAACTTGGGTCCTTGTGCTTGCCAGGCAGGTGCTTAGACTGCCAAACCATCTCCGCAACCCAGGCCACTTCTAATAGCAACATCTTAGCAGTTCCACCATTGCTCAAAATTCTAACTCCAAATTAATATCTTATACTTGAGAAAACTTAGCTGTTGGGTTTTGAAAACTAAAAAATAAAGTTAAATACTTGTAACATATAAAGACAGAGAATAAACATATTCCAAAAGGGAGGAATAGATGACTAGAAAGGAATCAGAGTAGAGCATGGCTGAAATCCAGGAGGGCAAACATTGAATCCTATAGCTCCATACCTAGCAGTTCATGTTAGGAGATGTGTTCCAAAGAACATGGGCATCCCTGTCCCTAAAGAGCCTCTTGTTGCGGTCCATATGATCTCTATCTTGGACTGGCCATGCTCATTTTGCCCAGTTTTCATCAACAGATGTTCCGTATTCCTGACCTCTCCAACTTCTTGAGGTTTCTACTATATTTGCAGTTTTATTCTCACTGCTTCATATATCTGCTTCTCAGGGCATGCTGCTGGGCCTCCCAGACCTTCCTCTGAATTCAGGGTGGAAGTCTACATGGCTCTATAATATTTGCTTTCTGTATGCTTGAAAAATAGCCCAAAGTGAGTGATGCCAAGGTCTTCTGCCAGCGTGAGCAGCAGCTGAGTGCCAAAGACGTGGCTGCAGTGGGCTTTAAGTGGCTGGATTTCTGAATTTGGAATTTACTTCCTTAGGCAGCTTTGAGTATGTAAAGTGCCCTGGAGTTCTTTTCTCTACTTTCAAATAAATTTACTTTTGTATACTCTTAAGCGTAAGAGGAATAGATTTGGGCAATTTTCTAAGATTCTCTCAAGGCATCTTTTCTACTGTCTGCATGCAAAGAAATTAACTTCTCTTCATGAGCTGTTTTTAGCAGCTACCTTTTTTTTTCCCCTCAAACTTTACACAAGCTTCTTTTCTGGCCCAAAATGCACAATTTTCACATCTTTTTGTTCTATTGTTTTCTAATGAGTCTCAGGGTCAATCTGGCTAACAGCAACCAGAGTATTCATTCTGTCTACTGAATAGTGGGCTTCCTTAACATTTTCCTTGCTGGATTAAGTATCCAGCCGCCCTTAAATTCAGCCTCATGCAAAGTCTTCAGACATGGACAAAGCAGACAGATTCTTTGCCAGAAAAACAAAACACATGGTTTGTAGTCCAGTTTCTACCTGAAATTTCATGACCCTCTTCTTTATTGTCTTTATTTCCATTAGCATTATGGTTTTTCTAAGTTTTGATTATTCCTGTTTATAGCATTTGAGGGTTCCATTACTCTGAATCTCAAAACTTTTCCAAACTCCTCTTAGAAACCATTTCCAAATGCATCTGAGTCACATGTCAAATACAGTCATAGCCACAATGTCACTCCTGGTATGAACTAGTTATTTTCCCATTCTTAGGGTAAAATATTCAATACTCAATCTTAAAGTATGAGAGACTTATTTCATTCCTGGTTTCATGATGGAGAGTAGTTGATCATACCATAGCAGCCGGAAAGCTGAAAGGGAGGCGTTGAGCCAAGGACCATATTTTTCCAAGTCATACAGCTGCTAGTGATTCTTTGGCTTCACCTCTACTAGCACATCAACTTATTGATGGACTAATTCACTGATGAATATAATGCCACAAGGATCTAAGTGCTTTCTAAGTTTCATCTGGGAACACATGAGATTTCTATGGGTAATTGCACCTCCAAACTCTAACCATTTCTCTTGCCCGGCCTTTATTTCCTAAGGGTGTTACCCAGGGCTGTAGTGGACACTGCACACAATGTGTATAGCCACAGCATGCTGTATTTGAGAAAGTTTTCTGTTACCCAGTCAAAATGTTTGAGACAATCACCTAAAAAGCAAAAAAGTTCATCATGGCTCATGGTTTTGAAAATTTCAGTCCATCACTGGCTGCCCTTGTTCCTTTTCAGCTTGTAGCATATCTGATTGGCAAGTGTGTGGCAGATCAAGTCACTTATCTCATGGTGGCCCAGAAGCAAAAAACAAAAGAGAAACGGATCAGCTTTCTATAGTCTTTCCAATGTACTACTCTGACTGGCCAAGACTTCCCACTAGTCTCCATCTTCTGCATTTCCTCCACTTCTTCATTACTTTTCTCACTGCCAAGACAGAATACGCAACACCCACAAGTTATGCAGGAGGTTTCCTTGACTCACAGTTGCAGAGACTTCAATCCATAGTTGGCTGTCTCTAAGGCAGGATGGCCTGGCAGAGGAGAACCAGTTCAGGGCAGGGAGAAGATAGCAAAAACAATAAGGGAGCTTAGAAGCTTTTTTCTACCCCTTTTATAGTCTATCTAGGCTACTGGGAGTAGGATGGTACCAGACTTATCAGCAGACTGGTTTAGAATCACTTACCCTTAGTCCTAGTACCCTTAATCCTATCACTGCACCATGAATCAATCACACATACCAGATTCACTCACTTCTGAAACAACTCCACCTATGACTGCACTAGGCTTTGAGGATACATCTAGACATAGCCGTAACACACCACATCTGACCAATTCTCTAACAAAGTGATGGAAATAGTCTTAGAGACTGAGTTCCCAAACGAAAGCCCCCAAATCCATTTATTTATCTCCAAGTGCCAACACTGCAATGAAACCAGAATACCAAGGTCTTAGTTTAGGAAAAAAAACAAAAACAAAAACAACTTATACATTTCTATCTTTGTCTTTGAAGAGAAACAAATAGCATGGACTTCTTAGGTTTGTCATCACCACTGTAACACATGGTCTTTTCTGTGATGCTAATGATCCAGATTACATCAGAAACCAGTTTTATAAAGAGCTGCAACTTGTTTTAACTAAGCTTTGCTTCTTGGGGAAACACTGCCCTTATTTTATATTGCTCAGGAAACAAATATACTGTCTGACGTAGCGGCGAACTCTCCCTCTTATTCCCAAGGATATTTGCTAGACAAAACGACCTTCTCTTGTCTGGATTGTTGAAGCTGTGTATTTACCTCTCTTCCTATTATTTTCTTCTGATTGTTCTCTTTATAGTAAGCTATAATTTGAGACATGTAGAAATACAATTGAGAATTGCTTCTAGCTGTTAACATCTGAGAATCAAAGAGATCTGGAATTCTATTTATATACTTATGGCTTCCAAATTTACTTCTAACCCAGGCTCTTCCTTCAAACTCTAGACTGATACATCTTTCTCCTTGACAAGTACACATGAGTGTCTAATAACATCATCAAATTTAACTATGTACAAATCAAAGTTCCTGATACTTTCCTCACAAAATTTAAGGGCAATTTAGAATTCTGGTTCCCAGACTTTGACACGTTGTCATTTTAAACTTCTTTCTGTTATGTCTCACATTCAATCTGAGATTGTCTTTTGCTCTGGCTCTAGGGAGAGGTGGGAAAGGGGATTAAAAAATAATTACTATGTGTTATGTTCATGTACCAACTCCCCACAAGGAATGTACTCTTTATGTAATGTAAGCATGTACTAATTAAAAATGAAAACAAGAAAAACAAAAGGGCACAAAAAGTTTTGTACAGCTGCAAAATTTGTCTTTAGGTCATTATTATTACAAAACAAAAAAGTTTTAAAATTAAAAAGCTTATAACATAAATGTTATAGTAAGATAAGGTTAATTTATTACTGAAGAAAATTAATTTTTAGTAAATTTTAAAAAAATATTGGAACCTGAAAATTAATCTCTTCCCTATTGTTATCACACTTAAACACATTGTTATCTTTTGTGGTTTGGATTGTTGAAGACCATTTTAACTAGTTTCCCTATTTTTTCTGGTCACTATCATCATAATAAGAATAAAGGATCTATTAAAATATGACTTTCTAAAGAGCCAGTCAGTAGTGGGCCTGAGGAGGCTGTTGCCAGCAAGGGCAGCATCAAGAAAAAAAAGAAAAAGCTTCA
>NDGN011498300.1:1058-11366 GCA_002564285.1 Tympanoctomys barrerae
AAAAAAAAAAAAAAAAAGGATAGCTTTGAGAAAATATTCTATAATTAAAAGTATATATTACAATTTAAATGCACATTTAAACAAACAATAAAATACATCTCTGGCTGGTATGTTAAATTTATCTTAGCTCATATGTAAACTGCTTTGACACTTGTCAGAAATGCAGATTACTTTAAGTTGTTTGAATATTAAAGCTAAAACATCTACCTTAAATGTAGTTGAAATTCAATTACTGAATTAACTACAAATATTTATTGTAGTTCATTTGACTCTCAGACTTAAATGTCCCCGGGACATATTAGAGTACCAGATTATTAAATTAAAGCATTAAATTTGCCTGAATCAGTACTCATTTTAAGTTTAAAATATGAAGATCCAAGCTGACCATACTTATGTAGTATTAGTTTATAATGTTGCTTGTGTACGCATGAAGCTGATATTACTCTAATAAGTGTGCTTTTTCATAAGGAGAAAAGTGTTAGTGTTTAAGATGCCAAAAACATTACAGCTAGGTGGAAACATTAAAAAAAAATCTTCAGTTTTTCCTCTAAAAAACTTCTATTCACTTTAGCATGCAGTATTTAGTTTTTAATGTATTTGTTTCAGTATTTTAGTGTTGAGTTCAGTGTAGTATTTATATATATTTCTTCAAAACTGCAGAGGAAAAACCATGTCTTTCTGAAGCATGGCAAAGATATTGTTCTAATGACAAGGGTGGGGGACAGCGGACACCATGCACCTGACACCTCCATGGCGCGAAGCACACGCAGAGCTGGTGCCTATGGCTCTGGGAGTCATGCTCAAAACCTTCAGCAGGTAACAGCACAGACAGTCTGACATTCTGTCTATAGAGTGCTAGGCTTTCCTCCTATACATACACACCCATAATAAAATTCAGCTTAGAAATTAGGCATACTGAGAACTTTGTAACAATTATGATAAAATAAATCTATTACAAATCTACACTGCTATAGCATCCCTAGAACTGTTACTCTTTTACCTTGGCAATACCACTAAGTAAATTAAGGGTCACACCAAGGCAAGGTGTTGCAACAGTGCTGTTGCAGTCGATCTGATATCTAAGGGGGGCTACTCAAGGGCTCACGTGTGGGCAGTGTAGTCACCAGGGCTCCAGTAGACAAAGGGATGATTCAGGTCCCAGGCAAGATGGAGCAGGAGGGTGTGAGATTTTATCATGGTCTGTGAAATGGCATGTCATTTAAAATGCATGAGTTGTTTATTTCTGAAAATTTCCATCCAATATTTTCAGGCCATGATCTGACCACAGACAGAAGGCAAAACTTGGGATACAACAGGACTACTATGTCATTTAATCTTTACAATCCTAATAAGGTGAATGCTCCGTTATTCTTATTTTGAAATGAGAGCTTCAGTAATCCTAAGTACTAAAGAGCAACAGTCATGCTTTGCATCTGCACAGCCTATGCAGATTCCTTTCTCTTAGCTCATCACCCAGTGAACCTGACATCAAGATGCACAACAGGGCTAAATCATCGGCTGGACTAGAAGGACCATAAATGGACTCCTTCTTACCACCCTGAGTTTCTGGCCAGGATTTTATTCCACAGGGTAAAATTCATTTCCACCATCTGAACCTTTCTGAGGTCTAAATACGGCGTATTTGCCGGCCTGCTTCCATTTGTATTCATAGAAGGACAGAACTGACACTTAGGGGTACATGCAAAAGCATTTAAAATGTTAAAAATCATTTATAGCTTTCTTTCCTCATTTATACAAACAGCATTATTATAGCCACAGGACTTTCTCAGGGGTTGATGGGAGACCATTTTACATGTCTGGCTGTACATTAAATCAAGAAAAATGCAGGGGATACGCATCTAAATGCCTTCTGTCATTAACATCAAAAATTTCAAATCTAACTCCTATTTCTAAATTTTAAAAATAAAATAAATGTTCATGCATTGCATGCCTCTGTATGCATATTCCTTATTTCCATGAAGGCTTGCTTAATTTTTTAAAATCATGAAGAACCTTTGTATTTGTCTCAAACAAGTATTTGTTTTTCTCCAGTGAAGCTTCTATATTGTTCTCAAGGGTACAGAAAACGTCTTCTAGCCTTTACAAATCAAGAGTAAAACACAAATGCTTGAGAAGACCAAGTGCTGGATGCATAAGATGATGAAAAGAAAGATGCCAGCACAAACAGAAGATGGCTATTTATTTTCATCCCAAAGAATCAACTACTGCTCATAAGGCAGGCCTACCACTGATAAAGGCAGCCAGCCACACAAAGGACCAACGCTTTGAGGAGGCGTTGCCTGCCTGTAGACAGCCTGTGTTGATTTCTCTTGCTAGAGTATACTGATGAGCAATCTCTTCTTTGTTAGAACCATCAAATAACTCTTAAATGATGGACTGTACATACAGCAATGTGGGTGATTTCCCAACTTTCCCCACTCTAACCACTCATCCAAAGATGCTGTTCTTCTCAAATTAACTAGGCAGTCAAGCAATAAGAGGTAGGGTCAGCAGAAATAGCCCTGGTTATCACTGGCTATCACAGAGATGATTTCCTGACATTAGCTGAATGGAAACAGAAAAGTAAACCACAGTCTGTCAGAATGCACTACTGATGGAGAGACGGAATCATCTCCACTCCTCTACTCCACAGGCCCAAGCAGCTTTGATCCTTCTGCATTGGACTTTCTACCATAGCCAGTAACAGCCTTTTAGAAAACCACCTTGTGAGCTGCTATTGCTTAGCTTTCTTAACACACTGGTGGATCAGCAGCACAAGACCTTTCAGGACATAAATAGCAGAAATAAGCCCCTCTAGGTTTTTCAAAATCCTTCTTATTCTCTAAGGTTCCTTCAGTCAAGTTCTAGAGGATGGATTGAAGCCCCCACTATGTGTTAAAGAGATCCAGACAAGCCAGACAACTTGACTCTAAGGACTGCTGGGCCTAACTATGAATATTCTGTAATAGAAACACCACATTTAATTAGCTCGAGGCAGGGAACAAAGTCCTTTCATTTCACAGAAGAAATGAGTGGAGGAATGGGGTTCTTTTAAAAACACTAAGCCAACTTACCTTTTGTAGCAATTCGTACACACTGGGTTTTGGTTTCCTGGTGGAGAGAAAAAGAAAAGAACATCATGAATGCAAGGTCATTGTTCCTGTTTCACAACTACAATTATTATGAACACCTGGCTGGTGTTGTTCACTAGGATTGCACGGCGTGGCACTGCGGAGTGAGCTGGCTTCTCTGGCCGCTGACCCTCTGAGCGCAGCTGTTCTATGGGGTTCAGAATGCGCACTGGGCCCCCTCGCAAGATGGCAGTTACACAGAACTGTAATACTAAGAAATGCTTTTGTGAGAGAATTACAGTATTAAGAGCTTTTTGTGATTCCTAATATACCTTCTCAGAATTTTTTAAAAATCTAAAACAAAAATTTTCAGAAATCACCAGCATTTTCTGACAATGTAGATATCTATTTCCACTTTGTCAGACACAGTGGTTTAGAATTTTACTTGCTTCTTAAGCTATCAGAAAGGGAAAAAAGTACATATTTGTACAGCTCATATAAATCAGAAGCAAAATATACATATACATTTTACTTCTGGGCTATGGACGCATACCAAAACTAAACATCATATACCCTTGCTGGGATCTTAGATGACAAAAGAGATAAATGTTAATGGTTAGAAATACAATCTGGATGTTGCGTCACAGTTGCCTCATACTCTATGTGCTCTTTCCTGTTAGTATAACAGTGAAGAGTTAAACATGTCTTAATGTAGATCATTTTTCACCTCTTGCTAGAACAGGATGGAGAGACTAGAAGCGTAGGGAGGAAGTGACAAGAGTTATTACTACTTTTTAATGTTGTGGGGGAGAAAGAAAAAGAAAGTCTGGGCCCATGCCTCCCTTCCCAATGACTTCTTTCAGTCAACCAGCATCTGCCCTTGGAAACCCAACAGGTGAGAAGAGGTGTCAAAGCCAGTGAACTTAAGAGAGACCACGGAGGCCCAGCTTGACCTGACTACCGCCATCTTGGTGGTAACCTCCATTTTGCCTGACATGTGCCCCTGCATGTAACCCAAACCCTACACGACATATGAAATCATTAGGAAAGTCTGCCACAGACTGCACAGCCTCCTAACTGATACTGAGCATGTAAATAGTTTTCAGGAAGACAAACACATTCTGATAGAGTAGTGGCCATATTTCTCTACTCATAAACCCCTTCCTCTTCCTATAGGGCATGGGATCTTCCTGGCTTGTTCCAACCCCGTCATACTTCTGTCGACCAATCTCTAATAAATTGTGTTTCGTGAAATCCTTGATGTGCTTGTCTCTTTCTTTTGTCTCGCAGCTCCTTCCACATTTGCCTGCCGGTTCTCACAGGTAAGGAGTGGATTTTTCCAAAAGCAGAAGCTATTCACAACTATAACATGAAGAGCTATACATTGGTAAAGCCAAATAATTTATAATTTCCCCTTAAGCATTTGTTTTCAAATTAAACAAAGTATCGAGGGAGGAATAGTAAGTTAGAAAGTAATTGTACATCTCTGTTACTTAATCGTGACCTTCGTAGGAAGTAAGAGAGGTTTGCAGCTTCTCACAAAGGTCCAAAGGGATTCTTATTTCCTAAAAGCAATCTCCACTGATTTTCTGAAGGGATTACAGGGCTCTGCTGCTGGGAGCCAGGCCAGATTTAACACTCTTCCTATCAAGGAGTTTGTAATACACTGGTGCTACTCTAAGCACGAAGGAAACCACAGCGTAGATATATTAAGGAGAAAATGCATAATAAAGCCTTTAAGCAGTGCCACAGAAAGTCCTCTGGACCGAACAGACTGCAACATCTGCCTCTTACTCTAGACTTGCAAGAGTGATACTTCGGAACTTTTCACCTCTGGAAAGATTAAAACCTCAAGGCAGAGCCATGTTTCCAAACCTCTATGTCACTTTGTATCCACCATGGATTAGGGACTTTCAGGGCTTTTTTATTTTGGCAGGGTCTATAGGGTCTATGGGGTCTACAGTGTCTCACTATGTAGATCGGACTTGCAGTGGTTCTCTTGTTTTCAGCCTCATAAGCGCTGGGATTACAGGCACAAGGCATCATGCCCAGTGTCAATTCAGGGCACCCTGGGGGCAGGACCAGCACGGCATGCGGAGGATCGAACCCCGGCCGCTGTGCTCTGCCTAAGCTGGCGCTTTAGTCTGCTGAGCTATCAGGAGGGTCCCTTTTCAGGTTTTTTTGACTAGCCCAGCTGCGCTAGCTGCTCAAAATGCTCAGTATGCGGGAAATAGCCACAGACGTCTCTAAAGACTTCCAATTATATGGAAGGCGACGAGAGAAAAGACCCTTGACATAGGAACAGCCTTGGCCTCGGAGTACGACTATAAGATGCTATGGAATTATTCTTTGCTGTGTATGCAAGATAAACCTTTGGTCCTCAACACCCAAGTTCTCAGGCCCTGCGCAGAAAGGCAAATGAACAATATCCTCCAATTAAACAATTCCCAGATACGATATGACAGATTTAACTGGGTACCAGAAATCTCACATCAACTTCCGGATGAATCCTTGGGAATTCCATTTTACAAAAGCAGCAAAACCAAACCAAACCAAACCCAAAATTGTTTTAACGCCGAGGGGCCCATCAACATCGTATTCAACTGTTTGCTACACCGTGGAAGTGTCTAGTCTCCATATTTTCCTTCTATCTCTGTCTGCTGAAACTTCTTATGGTGTTTTAGGAAAGAAAAATCTTTCAAACAGAACAGCACGAGACATAAAAGGCCAGGCTGTTTTTCCCTGTGTGGAGCCACTGGCCCTTTCTGCTGTCCTGTGGTGCTTCCCTCTTCAATATTCATTTGGGGTCAGCAGCAGCGCTCAGACACTGCTGCGTGCAGAATGGGAAAAGGAGGGGCGGGCGGCCACCAGCGGGCCGGGGCTGTGCAGCGCGGCCAGCGGGCGCCTTCCGAGCAGGTGCTGTCCGCCAGGCCGCAGGCGCCCTATTACTTCGTAATCTGGGGACTGTTACCAGTTATTTACTACTTGGCTTGTACCCCCTGAAAGGTTTATAAGCGTTTATTAGCCTGCTGGGGAACGCTCATTCTGTTTATCCTGCAGTAAATTTAATCTTTTGAAGTGAGACGCGCGGCAGCCGGAGAGGGAGAACGAGGCCAGGGGTTCACTTGGGGGAGACGTCCCAGCAGCAGCGCCCACCCTGCACCCGCCTGCGGTGGGCTTTCCTGAAGAAGGCCACACTGGCAGCTGCTGCTAGGAAACCAGGGTCCTGGGCCACAGAACACCAGGCCTCGCCGGTGCAGGGCAGAGGCGGCCCCGCCGCACGGCAGCCTCTGTCCCTTGCTGCTCCGTCTTCCTCCTCTGGGCAAAAGCTGCCCAGCCTTCCGCAAACGCGGCCCGCGGCCCTGAGGCGGCCAGCCTCCCAAGGACCTCACCTTCTCCACACTGCTCATGGCCTGGAAGTAGATGTTGTAGCCCTTGCGTGGAGCCAGGGGCGGGTTCCAGAAGCCTTGATAGGTCCTGTTGTCACCGACGGTGAAGGGTGCGGGTTCGGGGAGATTCCCGGGGGGCAGCTCTGCGGCGAAGTAATAGGGGGAGCCCCCGCTGACCGAGCTCTGGTAGGTGACAGGAACTTGGTAGCACTCCATGGTCCCCGCTTCCCTCTTGGTTCTATGTGGGTGCAGCTCCTCCACCACAATCTGATATGCACTTTGGGGAAAAAGACACAAAAAGTAGACATTTAAGCATCCCAAGCATAAGGTGTTTTTATACCAAAAAAAAAAAAAAAAAAAAAAAAGTGACAAGGGATTTAAAATACACAGGCCACCTGGGCGTGGTAGCCCACGCGTGAGGTCCTAGCCCTCGGGAGAGGAGGGTCCTAGCAACTTTACGGCCAGGCTGGTCTACAAGGACTGTGAAGCGCCAGATTAGAATTAGCAAGACCCTGCCTCCAAAAACCAAAATGAAATGAAATGAAATGAAATGAATAGGTCATATTCAAAAGCACAGGATCTCAGCTGTACCCCCTCTATGCTGCTGTTTTTCACCAGTAAAAATGGAATTTTCCATCCACTTTTCAACATTGAGAGAACAGCTAAAGAACCAAAAAAAAGTAAGGAAAATCACTGGAGAACTTCCCTCATTATTCCCAAGTTCTGAGGTAGAAGCCACTTAAATATGGACCACGACACCCACCAGAGTCACACCACAGACGAAGTTCTGCATCTGATGCTTGCAAAAGTCGAATTAACATTTTTCTGGAGAAGGAATTAGGGAAGGTCCAGCTCTGAGGCCCAACAGAATGCTGGCCTGGGGCGCTGCTGAGGCACCAGGTGGCAGTCAGCGCAGCCTCAGAGACCGACCCTGCGCCAGGCGACAGCCCCACTGCACCCTTGCGGCGTCTCCATCAGCTCAGAGCCCCACAGATCTAAAGTGCAAGTGACATGCGGCAACACAGGCACAGATGGACAGAAATCTGTCCTCCCCGATGAAGCGGGCCGCTTCCCACTTCGGGAGTTGGTAATAATAAAATGTTACAATTTGTAGGAACAGATGGCTCTTGGCCTACAAAAGCTCCAGCCTGAACCTTCTGATACCTTTCTTTAAAAAGGTATTTTAAAACTTCTCTTTCGTGCCTGCTCCCTTATTAGAGGACAGGACAGAAGACCAGCGATGCAACGTGAAATTATCAGATTTGCCAATTATCAGAACTGGCATAGTAAAAATTCTTCCTTTGTAGAAACTTCCTTAGTTTAGGATTTCTTTTTTTAAGGTAAACTATATCTAAGACACTATTAATGGTTTATAAATATAAATACATATTGTAAATCTAGTTAGTATATAAAAAAATACATGTGAAATCCCCAAAATTGTCCAAAACATGTATTTGTAGTTTGCATAAATTCAGTATCAAAAAGCTGCAGATTGAATCTTGAGATTTTAGGCAAATGCGCTCCTTTGATTTCTTCTAACAGGGAAAACAGTCACTATTCAAATGGTTGGCTGGCAGCGACACAGCACTTTCTTTAATGGTCTTCCATAAAGAAGGGTGAGAAAGACAGATCTGAAAGCGCATCTTTGAAAATTGTACATTTAGAATCTTGTAAGGAATTTGAGCTTAAATATAATCTCAGTTAACAGCCTTCACAGATTAAAAAGATTCACTTGTGCTTTTTAAATTAAAGGTTTTCTTTCCTTCCTATTAATAAACTCCTATTTTTTATCGGAAGACTGCTAAGATCTTGGAGGCCCTGTACCTAGCTCCTACCTTTTGAAAGCGTGCTAAAACCGTGTGACTGCCACAAAGTGTGACTCGAATGGGTGAGGAAGGCAGAAGTCTACACTACTGCCAGTTAGGCGTGTGGCCTCGTCGCCCACACTCCTGACAAGATGGGCCGCAGGGCTGAGGAATGCTACTGAGGAGAGGCACCCTCGCTGTGGCACCTGTGGAGCAGGCATTTGTCAATTTCAAAATACAAGCAAAAAGAAGCAGGGCATTAGGCAAAGAAGGAAGCGGTGATTCCAGCTGACACAGGCTACGTTAAGGAAGCCTACCTTACCTGATTCTTAATTCATAACCTGTGTTCATGTTGCACATTCTCCTGGCCTGTGTACTTAGCCACAAACACACATAAACTCACAGACAGCATCCTCTCCAGAAGAATGTAATGCCAAAGTCTGGCCCTAATAAAAAATTAATGGCAATTATCCACCCGTGTTAATAATTTAATGTAACCCTTAAAAAATAAATTCACACGTTAGCCCACATCTTCAGAATAATCCACAAAATCTACTGAGCGTTCAGTCTTACCTGGCTCTATTACAATGACATAGATGCCACATGGCAAATTAGGATACTTCATGCAAGACAGCTTGTGGCTCTCCAGACTTATTAGAAGTGAAGCACACTGCCAGCGCCGAGAGGAGGGCAGCAAGAAGAGATGCAATCTGCTCTTCGGGAAAGGACCCGGAGCATGGTTTTGCAGAATTTATAATCAAAACTTTGAATGGACTGTTCAAATTTGGAACTTTTCCCAATTAAAGGAAAGAGAAATTATGTCAGTTTTATAAGCTAGCCATGTTTTTTTTTTATAAGACTAAGCAAACTATTTCCACATATAACAAAAATATCCTAGGAATACATACTTCAATCTTGTACATCTTTTCTTTACTATATTATTTGTTTTCTGGTGTGACAGTTCCCTGTGTTATGTCAAGTTGATTGAATTAAGGAATCCCTGGCAGAGAGGCAAGCATGATTCTGGGTCGGTCTGGGTGCATTATGGGGCCCTGCCTTTGGGTGTTTGCTACGCATGGTTGCCAGCCTCTTCGCACTCTGCTGCCCAGTCACCCTGTGCTCAGTGTCTTTGCACTGCGTCCCCACCTGCCAGGAGGTCTCTGCCTCAGAGCCCACCAGCCATGGGCTGAATCCCCTGCAACTGTGGGCCATGCTGAGCCTCCTCTCCTTTAAATTGTGCTGTTGTGTATTTCCTCCTGGCCAGGAGGAGACCTTACAGAGCAATCGAGGCCAAGAGAGATGGAATTTGCCTTTACGCTTACCCCACGAGCCTTTCCTTCTTTCTTCTGGGTTTTGTGCTATCTTGTCAAAAACTGACTATTTGCTCCCCACCCTCCACACCCTGAGATAACGTTTCGGGAAAGTAATATGCTCGAGGTGAGAGGGCTTTAAAAAGAACTGAATCTACCCATGCCTTGATTATAGACTTCTTATTCTTTTCTTTCTTTCTTTTTTTTTTTTTTTTGTGGAACCAGGGATTGAACTCAGGTCCTTGCGCTTGCCAGGGAAGCACTTATTCCACTGAGCCATCTCCCTAGCCCAGACTTCCCATTCTTTCAGGGAGAAATAAACAGTATTCAATCCATATAGAATTTGGGTAAAGTAACTTGAGCAGAAGGAGAAGTGTAACAAATGAACAAATAAATAAATAAGGCTTTGGAAAACTGGCTTCCAACTTTATTTCCTAAGATACCCTTTATGTCATGATTTGCCTCTGACACAAAGCCAGAGGGGGGGCGCGAGATCAGCCTTTTGCTCCCACTACACAACTTCCTACCTGCCGGCAAACTGTCTTTATGATACTACACTCAGCTCAGGTTCTGGGTATTTTTCTACCTCAATCATGCTTAATTACACAAGCTGGTTCTGTAGCCAGTACTTTAAAAAAAAATGTTTTATTCAAGTGTGGTTTTAAACATAATAGTGAAAATTTAAATAAGTGTGTGTAGAATGAATAAATTGGGCTTTTTTTCCCTGATGTTT
>NDGN011498303.1:614-12413 GCA_002564285.1 Tympanoctomys barrerae
ATTGAACTCAGGCCCTTGCACTTGCCAGGGAAATGCTTATTCTACTGAGCCATCTCCCTGGCCCCTTTAATTTTTGAGGGGTATTTTTTTTCTCCTAATTTTTTAAAAGACAAATCTTGATATATAATTCAAGCTGGTCACAAACTCACTCTGTAGCTCAGGCAGACTCTGAACTCACGTGAGCCTCCTGCCTTGGCCTGCCCAGTGCTGGCAACAGGTGTGTGTGACCACTCCTGGACCTAACTTACTTTTTAAGATCTAGTTTGAGTTGTACAGTTTAAGGCAAAGGAAGCAAATCTGGGGGGTTGGGGAGAAAGGGTGGAACTTTTTGGGGGTGGAATACATACAGTTCCTCTGCTGGTGTTCCAGAAATAGAAGCCCCCAACAGGGATAAGAGTCTCTGCAAAAGGTGGAACTTGAGCCCGATTAATTACAGATGAAGGATTCCTATGAGTGAATTTCTCCAGGCCTAAGTCTGCACGAAATAAGATCTCCTGCTCCCCTGGTCTTACCTGCCACGCGCAATGTGACCACGGCTTTCAAAATCTGTCCCATGTTCCAGGACTTCTTGAACACCAGACAGGTAAACTTCTGTGCATCCTGTGGAGTGACGTTTCGCAAGTGCAGTGAGAAGTTACCTTGCTCCATGCTCTGCCGTGATAGGTGGGCCCGGGCCCGATAGTGGATGTCGACTTGACCTGAGGAGTTGTTCTGGGGGATGTGGTATGCCACCACAGTGGACTCGCTGATTTGCCAGTAAACATACACGTCCAGTGGGTTGAAATAGAGTCTCTCAGGGTACACACAGCTCAGCAAACAGTCGCTTCCCACTGTTGTCCTGACTTCCATTTCTTGGATCTCTGCAAGGATTCAGAGGAGACAGAGAGGATACATTTATTTTCCCAGACGACTCTTGGCCTGTGGAGGCACTCAGGCTTGGGGTTACAAACCCTCAGCACACAGCCGCGCGTGGTGGTGCATGCCTATTATCCCAGCACTCAGAAAGCTGAAGGTAGAGGCCAGCCTGGGCTACACAGTGAGTTCAGTGCCCCAAACAAACAGACAGACAGACAGCCTCAAATCCAATTCTGAATCCTTAGAGCAGAAAGGGCTGTTAGTAGAACACATGCAAGACAGCAAGGATACCATGTCCCATGGAGCCAGCACTACGCTCTAGCTGAGGAAGGGACCTCCCAGGCCACTCTGCACCCCCTCTGCTATTTCTTAGTGTACTCTGATTAATGCAAACTAAAAAGGTCTTAAAATCACAGGCATGGAAAGAAAACCTTTTTTTTTTTTTTTTTTAAGTACTGGCGATTGAACTCAGGCCCTTGCGCTTACCAGGCAAGTACTTATTCTACTGAGCTATCTCCCCAACCCAGAAAACCATTTCTTGACTGCCTTTATAATGTCAAGTGCACTGGTGGGGAAAGGTCACAGGCCACACACAGGTGGCTCTATCCTCAGCATGACCACTTCCATGCCTCCAGGAAGGGGGCACATCCCCAACATCAATGCTCTTGCCCTAGGGCGCCGCACAAGGCACAACCCTGCTTCCTGGCTCCTCCCAAGTGGCAGCTTTCAGGCCTCCAAGGGGCTGAGGGCAAAGAGGCCAGGACAGAGAGGAAACTCCTGCATGGAGGAATCCATAGTCCAGCCAACCCAAGCATGACATGAAATAAGAGCTAGGTGGTTAGGAGACACGTTTGCCTCTCAGTAGTCCCTCTGGAGGACCACTGGTGGACTGCATCTAGGGGCCCTGTGGTCTTGGAAGAACCATGGGGAAGCAAGAAGGGACAGCGAAGGGCTTTGGAAGCTCCCCTCCCAGTTGCGTACCTGCACCCCAAACTTACCAGCTTGCAGGCCGCTGAGCAGCAGTAGGAGCAGGCCAGGCCTGGGAGAAAACACCAGAAAGGCAGGTTTGGACTGGGCTGCAGGTGTGTTACCTGCTTCCCCCAGGCTGTGCTGCTGCTCCCAGGAGGGAAGTGCTGACAACCATACAGAAGTGGAACTCGTGGGGACCACACCTTCTGCCCCACAAAACCCCAGAAAAGCCATGATGACAGTGTGACCCTTTGGTGGCCTGGCTCTATGGGGGATAGATTCCGGGACACTCTTAAGTCCTAGGAAAACAGCTTTCCTGGGCGGGACACAGCAGAATGAGCTGCAGCTCCAGTGGGGAGTCAACTGGCTTTCTAGATTCAGAGCTGTGCAAGCCCCTTCAGTGTCCCCGTCACTCTCCTACAGAGCAACCTCCACTGGGGCCCCTGAGCCCACGCCATGTGCCAGGATTTCCTCACAACAGCTGGGGCTTCCTGGGGACAGGGGCCATTCCAGACCCTTGCAGGGAAACCAGTGTGTCCCTTTTGGGTGCTGCCTGTGGGAGGCTTTGCAGTGCCCTGTCCTTAGTGTGGAGGCAAGCACATCCCTTGCCAGGGCTGCCCTCACCCTCATCTCACCAGCCCTGGGTCAGGCAGCAAAAGTGCAGCAGGGGGACAGTGGACAGCCAGGAGGACGCCAGACTTTCACCCTTACTTGCCACAGCATCAGCTTAAGCCCCTTGTTTCTAACTGGGCTGTGGACAAACACCCCACTGCACAGGGTGCAGGGAGGTGGGTACCAAGGGGATACAGGGTGCCACCTTTCAATGTGTCCTAACAGGAACACGTACATTGGCAAAAATCCACGCTACAGTTGTCACCTCCCCACCCCCCAGCAGCAGCCCTTTTCCTATCTTGGATCCACTTCCCCTGGAGAGGATGGGAGGGCGAGGGCCCTTAGTGGCATGGGATCAGGCAAGGTCACCAGAGGATGGGCACCACGGGCCTAAAGGCATCACAGTATGGTCACATTCTTCCTTATTTGAGGAAATCAGCCGCTCCGGGAGGAGGAGGAGGAGGAGGAAGAGGAGGGCGCGGCAGCCCCGGCTCCGCGCGAGTTGAATGCCGCCTCCCCAACCCGGCGTCCACACCTCCTCAGGTGACCAAGCCAGGAAGCGGGACCCAACCCCGCCCGACGGCGACCCGGGGACCCGCGGGCGACCGCAGCCGGCTAGGCTCACCTTCGCAGCGGCATGACGCGGGGTCCTCAGAGCTGGAACCTCGGGCGCGGGACCGGGCCTGAGGTGACTTCACGCCGCTGGCACCTGGAGCTCTGCCTCTGGCCGCCCGCGCCGCTGGGTGACCGCGAGGGGGCGGGAATCGCTCCAGCGGAAGGTTCGGCCTTGGGGGGCGGGGAGGGGCGGGGCGGAACGGGTCGGGGCGGGTCGGGGCGGGGCGCCTCGGTCCGCCGGGTCGGAACCTGGCCGGGTGCGGATTGCCGAGGACCGCTACCCAGGCCGCAGTCTGTAGGAGGCCCCGGGCGCAGCATTGTCCCGGCAGCCCCGACGTCCCGCCCGGCCCTGCCAGTACTCGAGAGCGCAGAACGTCGGCGTCCAGAGCCCCAGCTGACGCGGGCGGCTGTCTGCCGACTGCAAGGAAGGGATAAAGGAAGGAAGGGAGTCACTGGGGGCGGCGGCGCACACCTGTAATCCCAGCACTCAGGGTCGTTGCGAGTTCTAGACCAACCTGGGCTACAAAGTGAGCTCAAGGCCAGCCTGAACTGCATAGCGAGACCCTATCTCAAAATGACAAAACGAACAAGCAAACAAACGGAAGGGAGTGAGGGAAGGAGGAAGGGGTGTCTGCATGGACGACCCTGTGTGTGTGTGTGTGGGGGGGGGCGCACTCGGCCTCTGTTGCAGTTCCCCCACCCCTACCGAAAAGCTGGAGGTTCACCCCAGGAAAACCCGTGGTTACCTGCTTTCCCCTCCCTTCCACTCCTCTCAGCCAGCACAGGGGGTGCGTTTCTCTAGCTGAGGTTCCCTGGCACCCGTATTGGGAAGGTTGTGGCCAGATTTATGCAGAGAGCTCCTTCTTCCATGCCCAGACACCTCTACTGATTCAGTGTCCCCTGCCCTGCCTTCAGGCCCTGCCAGCAAGGCGACAGAGGGTCCCTCCTTGCAGAGGTGCTCAGAGACATGGGCAAGGGTGGCACACTGCACCCCCCCCACACCTATGCAGCCTGTGGCCCAAGGGAGGGCAGGAGTGTGTTCTATCAGCACCCCATGGCCCTGGGGGCTGTAGCCCCAGCTGACCTTGCAAGAAGATCCTGGTCAGGCCAAGAAGGCAGGAGGCTGGGCAAGTCCCCTGGAGGATCTCTGTCCCAGGCCCCACACAGAGGTCGTCCCTTCTACACTTGCTAAGTGTGTCCCTTCTACAGGCACTGGCAGATGTCTGCCTTTTTTTTTTTTTCCAGGCTGGTCTGAACTAACAACAATTCTCCTGCGTGAGCCTCCAGAAGCCTCCTAAATACTGGGATTACAGGCATATACTACCATGCTCAGCCCAGAACTGCCTGGATAACAGCTTCACAAAAGGGCAGAAATTGCCAGCTCAATGGGTGTGGTGGAGCATACCTGAATTCCGGCATTCTGGGAGACACAGTCTGGAGGATCTCAAATTGCAGCTCAGCCTGGGTGACTTGGTGATTTAGTGAGACTTGTTTTAAAGTTGAACAGCTAGCTAGTGTGCTGGCCCATGGGTGTAATCCTAGCACCCAGGAGGCTGAAGCAGGAAGACTGCTGAGTTTGAAGCCAGCCAGGGCTATATAAGTCAGGTCAAGACCAGCCTGCAAAAGCGTAGTGAGATCTTGTCTCAAAAAAAGTTGAAAAACAAAGCCCAAAATCCCTGGCATGTAATAACTCAGTGTGAAGACTCTAGGTTCAATCCTCAGTGTCATCCAAAAAAAGGGAGGAAAAAAAAAAATAAGGTCCTGGAGAGATAAATAAATAAATAAATAAAGGTCCCAGGAGATAGCTCAGCAGCATAAGCACCTTCCTGGCAAGAGCAGGGTCCTGAGTTTGATCCCTGATACTGAAAAAGGTCCTAAAGTTAGCATTCCTTAGGATCAAATGGGAGGCACTGAGGTGAGGTGAATTCCAGGTGAAAACCACTCCAGTGTATCATGTAGAAGGAGCCAAGAGCACTGCAGATATAGGCCATGTGCAGTGGAGAGGGGGCCAGAGTGTACTGTGTGGGGAGTGCAACCTACAAGAAAGTAGGGCTTACCACAGGGCAGAAGTCAGAGCCAGTGGGGTGGTCTTCAAACCAAGCACAGTCCAGAGTCTGGAGCCACACGGAGGCCACTGGATGCTCCTCACTGTCAGGGCAGCTGGCCTGACTACATGGTGGGAGGGGCTTGGTGTTGGTGGCTGCAGCCACAGTTCTTCTCTCCTGGACTGGCAGCAGCCAGGATCTGGTTGGGCATAGTGCCCCCTCCACCCTGGACAGGGACAGTCCTGAGCCAGGCCAGCACTGAGCATGGGAGGCAGTGGCTGAAGAGGCTCCTACTGGGCTGGTTGTAGGGTGGGACCCTGGTGGAAGGGACAACAGGCTGACACAGGGCATGGCCAGGTTGGGTCCAGATCCCAGCTCACACTGGGTGGGGTTCAGGTACCCCTCTGTGTCTGTGTCCTCAACTATAGCATGGGGACAGCCTTGTGCCTTAAGAAACAGTGACATAGCAACAGTGAGCTACACTGTGGGTACCCTCAGTGGTACATGCCACACCCTTACTCAGCAGCTGCCAACAACTCAGGTTTAGGACCAGTGAAGATTCAGGAGACTCCTAGGGCTAATGGCATGCTGGGTCCCCTGACTGAGACAGATAGGAGGGTGGGGTGCTAGGCTGTGGGGAGAGCACTCCTTGGGATCGGGTGACAACTGTGCTTATACAGTCTGGGGGCTCACAGCTCTGGGGGGGCACATCTGTCCCTCTCCGATGATGACCTGGCCCCTTCCAGCTACCGTCCCTCACCCAGAGCCCCTGCCTTTGCACACTGGAAGCTGCAGTCCCCTGGGGTGAAACCACGTGGCTCAGCTCTCACAGACAGTTGCAATCAGCCCAGGCCCTGCTCTGTGGATGTTGGCCTCTTCCCCTGGATACAAGGTCTCTGTGATGGCTCTTATGAACTCCTGCATACTTGCTGGCTCAAAGACAACAGTATTTCCTGTCCCTACCTTGGACGAGGGAAGTTTGAAATCACTGCTTCAACCTGGGCCTTAGGGGCCATGCCAGCCATCCAATACCTGGTGGCTCCTGGTGTCCCTGCACTGTGGCCACAGGAATCTCCCCTCAATACAGTCATATCTTGGTCCACCTCCTGCTCATGAGATGTCAGTGATGACATGTTGAGCCTGCCTGATGGCCCAAGATGGGTCCTGATTCAACCATGTTGGGGGAGGTGCTGCTACACAAGTGACATTCACAGACTGGCCTGACAGCAGCTGTGGCCCAGGGGTCCTCACTCTCAGGTGTAGTGCCCAGCTCATTGTGAGCCTATTCACCTGGTTACTGGCCCTGACTCACCAGGGAAGAATCCCTGTGGGACTCCTCTGGAGCACTGAGAAGCCAGCCTGTCACTGCTCCCTCATGGAACTGAACTGCCCAGGACTGCTGCTAGGGATCCTGCTCTTGAAAGCACCCTCCCTCAACCCACGAGAGGAGGTCCTAATGCCTCATGGCTTGTGGCTTTGCAAGGATATCTGCTCTTGGTTTCCTTGCTAAGGACAGAGTTGTGCTCTTTGACAGTTCCAGGTGTTGTGTGTGGTGGTGAGAGGGGTGACGGATCTCAGCCATCAGCTGGCAGCTGCATGTGATGACACTCAGGGACACTGCGCTCCACAGAAGAAAACACCAGGACAGGCCAAGAACCATCCTAAAATAAGTGTATTTCTAACTTTTCATGGGAACACAGAACCCCTCCAGGAAGTACAACCCTGCTGGCCCTGAGGAGTAGGGGTGGGGCTCTGCACCCCTAGAAAGACCCAAAGCCAAACTTGGGAAAGATAAGAATCTACAGTGGAAAGACAACAACTTGAGCGCAGTTTTCTTTGTTTTAGGAAAAGTCTCCCTATTTTCACCATGAAACAACTCACTTATAAAGAGGAAGTGAATTCTGAGAAAAATATGAGAAATATTCTCTTAGCGGGAAAAAGCAGTTCTTCACGAGCGAGGCAGGGCCCTGGGTGCTGAGCTCTGTGTTCTGGATGACGTGGGCCAGCAGGGACGCTTCCTCTTCGGGGGCCAGAGCTGAATGCCTGCTGCCAAAGAGGAGGAGGAGGAGTAGGAGGAGGAGGAGGAGGAAGAAGAAGAAGAGGAAGAGAAGGAGAAGGAGAAGGAGGAGGAGGAGGAGGATGTTATTATGGGGGACAAGGCTACTCATCAGGCCAGGTCAAACCCCCTGGGACAGGGGTGACAGGCTGGCCCTCTGAGCAGTGGACAAGTGACCTCTGCACCTTCTGATTGCCTCAGGGAGCGGCCAGGGACAGGGCCTGGTAGATGTCTTCATGGGAGGCCCAGGAGCTGCTGAGAGTGGATAGTAGCCACAAAGGCAGTGGGATACAAGGAGGACAGTGCAGGACATGGGCAGAGGTCATCAGAGCCTTGATGTGTCCCCAGTATTTCCAGGGACCAGGTAATTAAATAGCCTCATGGGGAGAGGACAAGGATCTGGCCCATGGCTTGATGGCCCCCCAAGGAGGTGGGATTCAAACACAGTCTTCTGGACCCCTACAGTGCAGCCAGGCTGCCCCTGGATTGAGGCCAGACATGCAGTGCCCACACCCTCTCCTAGGCAGCTAGGGGCATCTGTGGCCACCTCAGGGATGACAGTAGTGTCTGAAGGCAGGGTCAACTCATGATGGACTTGTGCCCCAGTGAGGGCCAGGGTGCCCAGGCCTCTGCTGCCCCAGGGCTCCAAGCAGGCAGTGAAGCTGGGGCTCAGGGGCTGGGCCAGGCCTGAGAGGGACAACTGTGGGCTGAGGACTGACAATGGCAGTGTGCAGAGGGACTCATGGCAACTGCAGGAGGAGTGGACGTGGCTGCTCCATAGGCCATGCTGAATGACAGCCCCACCTCCTCCTTTTCCACCCACCTACAGCCCACAGGTCCGTGAGGGGAGGGCATTGGGGGAGAGGGTGCTGGGTGTAAGGGAAGATGTCCTTGTGAAGACCTGCACCACCTCTGTCTGGCAGTCCTGGGATGGCAGGGAGGGCCCTGCTGCCATGGCCAGGCAAGTCTCAAAACCCTGGGATTGGGCGGGAGGAGGGAAACAGTGTCCAGACTCAGAAAATGCAGCCCCTGGGGTATGTGTGGGTGTGAATGAGTATGAGAGGGTGTGTGCAGGGCTGTATGGAACCTGCTATCAATAGGAGATGGCCAGGGTCACTGTCCAGGACAGAGGCGAGCCCCTGGTGTGGGGCACTATGCCTTGGGGAGGCTGAGTAGACATGGGCAGAACCTGTCTGATGACTGGTGGTAGGAACAGTGTCCCCTCAGCCCCAGATACCTCCTCACAGCGGGAATGTTGCTCCACACACGCACGGCTCTGTGCAGGACCTGGCCTCGGACTTCTTGGAGTGTGGCGGGCTCCGTCTACCAGAAGGGGCTGTGCGTAAGCTGCTGGGTAGCCTCTGACCCTGATCTACATCCCGACCCAAGTGGCACTGTTCATCTGTCACACTTTGTCCTGTTAGCCATCTCACAAGAGCAAAGCTGACTCACTGCTAGGCACCACCACACAGGTGGCTTTGACCCTGAGGCCAGTGACTCCCAGCTCCATGGCATGGGGTACTGTCTCCTACTCCAAGAGGAGTGCTCTCCCCACAGCAAGAGGCCTGGTCTCTAGAGTTGGGTGCATGGCCCTAAGGAGGGGGGTTCACTGGCTGACAAGGGCTCCCCTGGGTAATCTTGGAGGGGAGGACAGGAGGAGACAGACCTTTCCCCATTGGGTTGGGACCTAAGGAAGGCAGAGGCTTGCAGGAGAAACTGAGGCAAGAGGCTGGACCCCCTCCCTGTGTCCTGACTGGTCCTGGAGCTGAGATAGGAGTACAGTGCTGAGGCCGCAGAGGGCACTTGCTCTGCTGGGCTTTGGCCAGGAAGAGAGGCCCCAAGGTTTCCCTCTACATCACCTCTCACCCCACATGCATGCTCGCCTGAGAGGGAAACTGCATCTGCTGCCCTGTGCTGCCAGGCTAAGGACTGGAGTTGGGGGGACCCACAGCATGCCTCACAGAAGCAGGTTTCTGGTAGCGAATGGGGCTTAAAACAGCAACCCCGGCTGCTCTGATCACACTGCAACAGTGGTTTTAGGGACTGAGATTTCCCAAGGGGGAAGAACTGCAGACTCAGAAGAGAGCAAGACAGGCTCGAGGCCATGTTGCTCAGGTCTGTGAAGATGCTATTTAAGACAGAAGTGGAATGGATCACATTCTAGGAAAATAGGACCTAGGAAAACTGACCCTGAAAAAGACAAAAGTCTGTGATCACTTTCCACAGAAGATTCCAGAGCGCTGGGAGGATTGAGGGCTTCCTATGATTTCATCCATTTCATATATTTTTATGAAGAATCAAGCTCACAGAAACCAAAAGCTGGTAACAGTCCCACAGCAGAGAAAGCACACAGCCCTTCTGTGCTTGACAATGCAAACCATCTTAAGAGGAATCTGGCTCTTGGAGCTTAGTGAGGTATTAAAAGAGTGACAGCCAGATGAATTCATGCAGACCTGTAATCCCTGCACTTTGGAAGGTGAAGCAGGAGGATCACAAAGTTTGAGCCCAGTGACTAAGCCAGATTTTGTCTCAAAAAAAAAAAAAAAGTTAAACAATAGTAAAATACGATAAAACTGTCTGGGATGCCGCTCAGTGTGTGGGCTTTCTCCATGAGTGCAAGGATGGTTGCTACAAAAACTATTTGCATATTGTATCTATTAACAGCTCTGAACAGGAAATTACCCAATTATCCTCCTAGACATGAGCCTTAAACAAAACCCAACAGCTATTGTTGATGAAATACTTGAAGCCACAGGCATCAACCGGAACTTCCTCAACATACCAGACCACAAACTTGGGAAATGGGGAAGCACAGGGATCAAGAGCGGGAGAAGACGCCTGCTACTGGGTGATGGTACACTTCCTCGGGGCCTGGTGCCTTCTCGAGGCAGGGACACCCAGGCAGAAAAGGACAACAGAGACGACGGTCTCTACTTGACAACAATTTGACCAAATACACAGAAAGCCTTCTGAAAACTCCTACACCCGATGAAGCAGTCCAATCAGGGAGCCCGAGCCACATGAATGTAGGGAATTAATAGCTTCAGGTGTACAAATCTAAGCTAGTTAGATAATTGAACCAAAAAAACCACTCAGCAGGAAAAGCAGAGACACAAGCCCTGGGCCTGACTGCCAGAATCAGGACCAGCACTCGGGGTGCACCCACTGGGCTGGGACCAGACCCAGGACTGTTGGTGACATCCATAAGATCCTTGACACCCAAATGTGAGGCAAAGCCAGAAGAGGACAACAGGGCAGGGGGAGGAGGCAGGAGTGGGGCAGCAGAAAAATGGAGTGTCCACTTTGTCCCAGGATTCTAGCAGCCAGCAGGGAGCTGGAGTGGAGATGGGGTGCTTTCTAGGAGCAAGAGTGAGAGGCACTCCCAAGAGGAGCACTGGTCCCAGCCAGGGCATCAGAAGAAAAGTCCCCAGAGGTCCTTCTTCAGTGCTTTAAGTCTCTGCCCTATTTAGAGCCTCTGGGTGATCAGCCAACACCCACAGCCACCCAACTGCAAGGCATGAGCCACCAACTGCAACCCCATGACCTCCTGCTTACTTGATTTGATTCTGAGACCCACCCAGCCAACACCCTGCCATCAACAGACCCTACCCTCTCTGCTCTGCAGCTGGCCAAGACCCCCCATCCTTGGCATCCTCCTCTGGGACCCACTGGAGGTGGTGACCCTGGGCCATACCCTGGGGTACAGGCGTGTGTGACATGGGATGGCCACCAGGCAACTCAGAGCAGCAGCACCAGCCTGGGACTTCATAAACCCTCCCAGCATGAAGATGCCTGCCCCCACCCAGTGGCACCTCAAGGAAGCGGGCAGCGATGGCCTGGTCCTCTCTGGTCAGCAGCAGGTTGTCCACAAACATCCAGAAGAATGGCTTTGGGCTGCTGGGTGGGGGCCTCGCGTACTGCAGCAGCCGGTGGAACTGGAACAGGAACCATCCTGCAGGAGGCAGGTAACACACTGGGAGCTGTGTCAGGATGCATATGGGACACCTACTGCCCATGCTAGGGACACGAGACCCCAGGGAGACCAGGGGATGGGGCAGGCTAGGGCCTGGAAGGGCAACCATGCCATCAGCCTTGCCTCTTGGACACCACACCAGAGCACTACCGTCCTCAAGCCACATGGGCACACAGGGTACCTGGTGGGGCAGGAAATGCTGGGTATCCATGCCAGGTGGCTAGGACTGTTTGAAATACACAGTGGGTAGAGCAGAGGTGGCAGGGGGAGAGGAGACACCTTTGTGACCACAGCCCCTGACTCCATGCATATCTTACCAGGAGGATGGTTACAGGCATGGCCCAGAGCAGGTGTCGAGCCATACACCAGGTCAAACGGGCCCCATCCCTCCACCTGTTGGGCAGGGACAATGAGCAGCATCCTCAGGTAGGGAGTATTGTCTCTGAAAGCCAGTGTGCCTCCTACTCATGCTGTGTCAACAAATCTGGTAACCCCAGCACTGTGGAGGCTGAAGCAGGAGGATCATTATGACTTCGAGACCAACCTGAGCTACAAAGTTATCTCTAGAGCAGCCTGAACTGCATAGTGAGACCCTTTCTCAAGAATAACAAAATTGGGGGCTGGGGAGATGGCTCAGTGGAATAAGCGCTTCCCTGGCAAGCACAAGGGCCTGA
>NDGN011498308.1:5939-17445 GCA_002564285.1 Tympanoctomys barrerae
GAGAGACAGAGACAGAGAGAGAGAGACAGAGAGAGAGAGAGAGAGAGAGAGAGAGAGAGAGAGGAATTTTTAAATAAAATAAAAGAAATATCTAAGACTATCACAAAAATTAATACACAAATTATCCAAGTGCAAAGAAATGGTTGGATTTAAGAATCACTAAGATGAACAAGAAATCAATGTTGAACAGTTTTAAAAACACTGGGCTAGACAAGCATTTCTTTTTTTTCTTCTGCCCCTGTTTTATTTTATAACATTATTTTGGAAAAACTTGGACAATTGAACCTCAAATCTATTAGGTCTTATTATCAAAATCAACAAATTTCAGTCTTAAATAATGCAAAATATTTTGTACCCGGAAATATCTTACATTTCTTTGTATTTTTAATACAAACAAAATCAAACTAAATTCTATTATACTTTTAAAAATACATTATAAAATGCAGTAAAGCAATGTGATTTTGTAAAATATTAACTGAAAGTGTTTTATCTATGATATTACTGACAAGTGGATATTTGCTTAATGAGCTACTGAGCTAAATTGTTTGATGTAGGAAAGAAAAGAAAGGGGAGAATCAGTCACCTACCATGCCAAAAATGAATAATATTCTGCTATTCCTAACTAAGGTGCCGACACAGTTACTCTCTTCAATAACTGTCTTCCAGAAAGATTTCAATCACTTTGTAAAATAAAGTCTATTTTTCCTTCTCTTCCAGCAATATGAAGTTAGTAATGAAATTTCATAAAATAAAAAAATAGTTTGAGAAAAAGCATCCATAATTTCATATCCAAAATGATTATTAGCCTCTTCATGTACTTCCCATTACTCATTAATGAACATTCTAACAATCCTTATTTTTTTCAAATCCTGACCTATTTTGCTTTCTCTGCCTGAATTTCTTGCTTTAAAAACAACTTTTTACACTGTACATCTCGTTTTAATGAATTGTCTTGCATTACGTAAACATATCATAATTTATTTGCAATTTTTCTAGCTTTGTTCCCAATTTTTCACTGCTCTAGTACTTGGAAGTAGAATGTAGTAAAATTATCCCTTTGGGATTCATAAATTTATTCATTTGTATTTTTCTTTCTACTACCCTTAAAGATAAATTGTATGATTGAGTCATTTCTGCCATAACCTTTGAGTTAACATAGTTAATTTTAAAAAATAGTTTGTATTTCAAAAGCCTTTATTTCTTTTGTTTAAAATCACCAATGTTAGCATTTACATACCCTTTTCCAAAACTTGTTTTAACAAAATGTGCCTGTTGAATTGTTACACCCATTTCCAAATTCCAGAACACAGAACATCAATCTCCTCTTTTTCTTTCATGTATGCAGCACACTGCATTTATAGATATACCATAATCTATTTAACCTGTGCCTAATTCAGGAATCTTGCATTTTTCCTGCCTTCTGCTTTAGCAGTTAACATGGCAATAAATACCTTTGCGAATATTCACATAATTTGTGCTCAAGTGAATTCAAAGGAAAAATTTCTAAACATGTGATTGCTCAGAAAAATTATAATTACTTCCTAACATGCATATACATTTTCTTTCTGTGGGAGGGGTATTGTTTTTGGAGACAAACTCTCACTAGGTTGCCCTGGCAGGACTCAAACTCTCCCCCTGCACTATGTTAGAGTTATAAGTAAGCGTCACCATACCCAACTAGACACCTTCTCGAATTTGTGTAACATTACCTTCATATACTCCTGGGAATGCATGATGGAAAAATTGATGCACGTTATTAACTTGTGTGGAGAAAACACATAGGCTAGGAGGATGGGAAATAATTTGAGAGTGATTTTTTTCATATTTCATATGATTTTTAAAAGTAGTTTGTGTTTTTCACTGTGATCCTTGCACTGAGAAAGTAAATTCTAAGTACTTACCTATCAGTATCACCTAATCTCTCTATTCCTTTACGATCATTAGGCTGAGGTTTAGAGATGCTGCAAAATTCACACTGGTATCCATGTGTGGGTCCCACTGTGTCATGAATTCACACACACTCATGGGCCTCATGCATTCACACAGGGTGTGGAAATGTCCACCCTGAACCAGGGAGTGGCCTGGAGCCCTCATGCCAAGGCGCAGGCCACATGCAATGAGCCGGACACTCGCAACTCCCCAAGAATCACAAAGAAAAATCACCACCGATAGCATTTTTCCAATGCTGATTGCTATGAGAGTGAGAACTGGCCTTCTCCACAAGGACAGGGTACAACATTGGATGCTTGCTGTCCACTGTGCAGTGTAGGACATTCTAGGCAATAGACCAATCCTTTCCCTCAAGGATGAAAGCTGTCCTAGCAAGAAGATTCTCTCCAAGGGGATCCCCTTCTATCAATATCTTTGATACTGGATGAAGCCACAAAAAGAGAAAAAGTCATTCTTGCAGCCTACAATGAGGCTTCTTTCTCTATCTTTTCAGTACTGTAATGTCAGCTCAGACCTGAATAAACTAGTGGAGATGCCTAAGAAAACCAGCATTTAGTAGCGCAACCAAACATGCTGGTTTTCTTTTATTTTCCTGTTTTGAACCAGTTGGCCATGTCTTATGGAAGGCAGATGTGAAAGAAAACTAAATAATGAAAAAAAATTAATTGGAAGGTAGCTTTTTTTGTTATAGAAAGTGATACAAATTATGCATATATGTTTGTTGTAGTTTAACGTTAACTTTTGCCTATGTAGAAAGTGGGATTGAAAAACACAGTGTGCTAATCTTTTTTAAAATTTATTACATTAAAAAACACAATGCCTTAAACCATCTGGTAATATCCCCCCTCACTTCAGATGCACTTAATCCATCACTTCCCAACTTCTGAAGCAGCTCTGGAAGCCCTCTCCTATGAATCTCTTTAGTTGGGCTGCTTTGGCTGCCTTGGTGTCATACATGAATTGGGGAAGATACAGGAGTCACAGAGTGAAGGATCTTGAGATCAAAGGATGCCTAAGAACACACCATGGTGCTATTTCAATCCTACAATGCCACTTGCCATCTATTTTATCACAATTGCACCTTCGAAAGACACTCATGAAAGAGGACTTCCAGAACTGTTCCAGAATGAAATAAACACAATGAGACAAATGTGTTGGAGATAAGGGAAAGGGTAAATGCTATCCTTACCTTTTGGAAAGGGTCAATGGCAGTGTACCTTTTGCTCTAATACATTTCTTTTCAATAAAACATTCTCTTTTTTTTTAATCTTTCCTCTATAGCACATGCAAGTTCAAATAGATCAACTGCATCCCTCAAAGATAAGGGTTAAATGACAGCTCAAAAGTTTAGCAGAAATATAAGAAATACAGAAATTTTGATGCATCATTCCGATGTTCTCCCTCACCAAAACAGTTATGGAGCAAGTTCAAAGGTAAAACCACTGTTCTCTTATATAAACATTTAGGAGGATAGAGAGAAACATAGCAAAATCTAAGTGAATGCCACTTTAGAAATCATAGGCAGCAGTTCAGCAGCTCAGAAAAGCTTTTATTTCACAAGGTTCATAAGCTCTATGTCATGTGAAGCTGTTTCCCTACTATGAATGGATGCAACTGGCCAGTACTGCTGCAGAATCAGGCACAACGTAGCCCTTCCCATGGTCCCCTCATACTCCTAGTGATGCTGATGATTATATAAAAACTGCCTCTCTCAAAAGAAAGTTGTGCCCCTTGCTGTATACATAAACCAATTGCAAATTTTGCCAATGTGAAAGGAGTGCCATACACTATTTATAAATAAGAATGAATAAAGTAAAGAGGTAAAATGAAGGCCCATCCATATATAGTCGTCTTTCCGCCATGTGTGAGCAACTTCTTCACTGAATCATAATAGTTCTCCAACACTAGACTGAGCGATTCTGTACCAATTACAGTGGTAGGACACAAATAAGGCTCATGAGTTAAGCTTCATGGTTAGTGTTTTCTTCAGGATTGTTTCTTAGCTTTGTACAATTGATAAAATGTCCATCCCCAACTATTAGCATTTAATAATTTTCATGGCTTAACTATTTCCACAATGACCAACTCAAGCCACCAATATGACATCAATGAACAGGCAGTTGGAAAAGAAGTACAGTAACACAACACTGAACACAGCAGTATTCCACTGCATGATGTGGTTGACATACACAACTTCTCAACACAAACACCATTACAGTAATAAAAAACCAATGTTTTCAAATTAATATTTAAAAATACTTTATTTAATTATAAGCTGCCATTTCAAAAATTTGTAATAACATAGTTTAACAACTGACTTGCGAAACTACTGAAATTTGAACAATTAGAGTTAGTAAAAGCTGACATGGGAACAACTTTCATTTTACCCATAGGCTATTTCAAACAAAAAAAGTTTATTTCCTGACACATCCCTTCTGCTTTGGTATCCCTTTGCCACCTCTACCTATAGAACATTAACTGATTATGGTTAGTTGGGAACAGGACTTAAATAACAATCTGTATTAGTGAAAACTAAATTCAGCTGAAAATAATAACAGTGAAGGAGAGGAGTAATGAGCAATCCATCAACTTTGAAAGCTGTGCAATGTGTTAGAAATCCTTCGGTACCTTCACAAAGCACCCATCTTAGTGAGAAAGACACTTAAATGTGAAGTCTATTTAACTAGAAAACTATACAAATGCCTGAGTTTATGATGACTCCAAAGGTGACTTCAGAACGTGCTCCACAGGTTTGGAATTTATGTCTCTGCTCCCAATTAAATCTAAGTACACCAAAGGAGTGTCTATAACTGTTCCTGCTCATTCAGCCACTGACCTCCCCGCGGGGCTGTTCCCATCCACTGACCTCCCCACAGGGCTGTCCCCATCCAGGGCTTCCACTTTCATTTTCCTACTCCTTAACTCAGAAATCTTCCCACATGAATCTATCAGATGCATGGGGACAAGTTTTCATTTGCCCATATTTTTGCTTTATTGAATAAACAGAACTTTTTTTATACAGAAGTGACAGATTTAAAGTTCTCTGCTAAGTAGATTAAAAAAAATGCTTCGTCAAATGAGAAGAGAAATAGGGTGAAGTAGACTTTACCACTTATCTGTGTGGAGCTTCCCATCCTAAAACTTCAGTTCAGCATGAGCTTTTAGGTTGCACAGAAGGAAGGGAGGTTTCAGTTTTTGCAGCACTTACATTTCTAGTCCTCCATTCTGATTTTATGGGCAATTCTGTCTTCATGCTTCCTTAATCTTGAAGCTCTTTCAAAGGCAACATGCTGTGCCAAATGTACAGTGATTATGTAATGTGGACAGAAATCCAGTGGAAAATGTGTAGAACAGATCAAAATCATTCCACTTAAGACCTTTTATAGTCATTTGATCTAATGATGTTCACCAAATTTTGATGGACTAAAAGGCAGCCACTGTGCGAACCTAAGGTTTGCATCCACAGGGGACTTCTCTCTGAGACTGAGAACACAGTGGCCTTTTGACGGCTGTTTTACATACAAAATAATAATACCTATACAAATAAATCACATGACACACTTTCCGAGTCACTGAGTTTTACACTACTTCCTATGAAAAATCTTTCTTTGGTCCCATGGATACCAATGAAGCATCTTATATTTGTGGGAAGCAAAATGGCCAACACCACTGATTACTCAAATCAGAATGGCCCATCTGAATTTATGGAGTACAAGTAAATTTCCACCTAATTTTCTACTCTGATAACACCAAATATTGAAAGCCACAGATCAAATTACTACACTAAGGTTTCATATGTAAGCTAGAAAAAATATTCTCATTCTTTCTGTGGTCTGCACAGTACTGCAATTACTTTGCTTAAGGTTTACCACTAGCGAATGTCTCAGGATTCAAATGCACGTGAGTGACTTCCAGTTTCAGTTCAAAAATGCAAAGAACTTGAAAGTCATCAGGCATGACCTTCTCATAGAAAAAAATGCTGAAGAAATGGA
The DNA here is from genome assembly GCA_002564285.1 of Tympanoctomys barrerae. NCBI lineage: Eukaryota > Metazoa > Chordata > Mammalia > Rodentia > Octodontidae > Tympanoctomys > Tympanoctomys barrerae. The sequence continues at coordinate 11,882 of NDGN011498308.1, forward strand.
AAATTAATGACTTCTTGAATCATTAGAGTCAAAGATTGCAAGGAAAATCACCACCCAAAAATCTGTAGAGAAGGGCAAGTCCAGAGATTTACAGTATCCTATATAAGAATGATCATGTGACTTCACTGTGAACCTTATTAACAGACCAAAAACAGTGCATTGAAGCACCTGGTCAATACAGGCTCAGGCTCCCTACCTCAGACCCAGGCTCACAACCAGTACCCCACATCCAGGTTTCAGGCCCACTCCAGTGCCAAGACAGTCCTGATGCACTCCATTCCAGAGAGCTCCCAGTGCACCACAACCCAGATTGTAATGGTTGATATATTGTGTAAACTTGAGAAATCTAGAAGCTTAACTAATTAATTCAGCAATTGTATATCCAGGGGTATGGAAAATACACCCTTACCACTCTAGCATGCTGTGTACTGTGACAATTTGAAAAGTTAAGAAGTTTGGCTAAGTGACTCAGCAGGGGCCTCTTGTTGTAAATATCCTGAGCCTGTGCAAGAGGAGGGCACAGAGATAGAATGCTATGTCCACCAGAGCCCAGGTCCTCTGCATACGATATAAGGGAGGGAAAGAGGTTTGTCCCCTTCATCTTTTTGCTGTCTTTCTGCTGCCTTGAAATATTACCACTGCGCCACACCACCCTGCCTTGGAGCCAGCTGACCATAGACTGAAACCTTTACTGTAAGTTCAATAAATGTTTCCTGCCTTAATTTGGGCATGGGGTATTCTGCCTCAGCAATGAGAGGAAAGTAGCTAAGACATAGGCCTTTTATAGAACCAGGCTTATGGCCACATAGCATCCAGCCAGGTCCCATATACCCATGTGTAGTGCTGCTCTATTGTACCAGGCACTGGACCAACCTCTGCTGACCCATGCACCCAACACAAACTGTAAGAAGCCCATTGACCCCAGGCTGAACTTAGGCTCCAAGCTAGTGCCTATAGACCCAGACATTAAAGCTACTGTAAGGTAGGGACAAGATTAAGGTCCAATTTCCAGGTCCATCCTTAAACACCTAGTGTCTTAGCCTGGCCCTGGTGACTCAGGGTCCAAGTCCAATGCAACAGGTCTTAGAACTAGTTTAATACATATAGTCCTGAGTCTCAATCTCATCCACATGGATTTGGGCTCTCGACTGCTTCCACAGAGCCAGTTATGAGACCCAGACTAAATGTTACAGCTTCAGGCTTGCAAATACAGACTCATGCTCCAGTTTAGTACATTTTGACTCAAGCTCCAGATCTCTCCAATAAATCCATTTTCCTAGCTTATTCCAAAGACAAGTCTAGGTCTTTAGGCGAGTCTAGGTGCAAGGTCATCTAGTCCACTGACCCAGGTGGTAGCACCCATCCAAGTAATCCTGAAGGATGTGTCCTGCACACCCAATCTATGAAAGGGCTGACTGAGGACAATCTGTCCTTATCAAAGCCCATTTCTAAAAAGTGAAAGAGGGTCTATGTCTTTAAGTGCACAAAAGCCAAAAACCTCAATGCAATCTCCATAAAAATACAAATAGCATTCTTCACAGAAATGGAGGAAACAGTCCTAAAGTTCATATAGAACTGGAAGAGACCACTAAAAGCAAAAGCCAGCCTGGGAAACATGAACAAAGGAGGCATCAAAATAGCTGACTTCAAGTCGTAGCATAAAGCAACAAGGAGAAAAGCTATGAAACAGGGAAGAAACTTCAAAAGGAAAGACAAAAATGGGGATGGGGGAAAGGAAAAAAGAAGGATGAAGGAAAAAAAGAAATATATATATATATATATTATATAATATAGATATAATAGTTGATAGTCATACTACTAATTACTATTAGTTCATTGAGAAGAAAGGTTTATGCCTATATTGTTTGATCATTTTTCCTTGCTTATATTTTGTAATATGAGCACTACTTTGGGGATGACATTACAAATGTACTGGCCATTGTTAGCCTCTTACAATCTTGTTTTGATATTTTGTATCATTGTTTCTGCTTTTGTTTTTCTTTAAAATAAAAAGGAATGGTATTGGCCTAAAAGCAGAAATATATATCAGCAGAAAAGAATAGAGGATGCAGAAATATTCTCAACTCTTTGGTCTTCAACAAAGGGACTAAAAATGTATGTTGGAGGAAAGAGAGATTATTCATCAAATCATGTGAGGCAAATTGACTGTCTATATTCAGGAGATTAAAGCTAGACCCATCTCTCACCAAGTACTAAACTGAAACCACAATGGATCAAAAAACTGAACATTAAAATACAAACAATGAACCTACTGGGAGATAAAATAGGTACAACTCTTCAAGTCACAGGCATAGGCAGGAACTTTCTAAACAAACTCAAATTGCACAGGAAATCACAGCAAGAATCAGCAAGTAAGATTGTATAAAATCAAAATCATCTGTGCAGCAGAGGAAACAATCCAGAGTGTGTGGAGACAATCAACAAAAGGATTTTTTGGGCCAAGTATTCCTCAGACAGAGGACTAATAATTAGACTATGTAACAATTTAAGGGAAAAAAAGAGATAATTTAAAATAAAAGACCCAAGAAAAGTGGGCAAGTGAAGTAAACAACAACTTCTTGATGAAGTACAAATGGCCAAAAACCACGTGAAAAAAAATGTTCAAAATCTCTGGTCATTAGAAAAAATGTAAATTAAAACAATGCTAAGATTTTGTCTTACACCAGGAAGAACCACAATGACCAAGAAATAACATGATAATAAATGTGGGCATGGCTGCATTTGAAAAGGGACCTTCCTACATTGTTGGTGGAAATGTACATTGCTAGAGAAATCAGTAGGGAGATTTCTCCACCTACTAAAAGTAGAAATTTCATTTGACTCAGTTATTCTTCTTCAAGATGTCTTCCCAAAAGAACTAAAGCCATCATGTTAGGTGGGTACATGAATACTTATAATAGCACAACTCATGATAGGTAAATCTTAGAAACGGCCTATATATCATCAACAGATGGATGGATAAAGAAAATATGGCTATCTATATAATTGAATGCTACACAGCTCTAAAGCAGGATAAATTTGAGACATTTGTAGGAAAATGGATGCACTTGGATGATATGTTTCATATTGCCTAAATACTGCATGGCATCTCTTATTTGAGGAAGGCAAAGTATAAATAACAAGAAAAATAAGGAATTAATAGGAAAAACACAAACAAACAAGGAGTTATAAGTTTTGCAAAACAAAAGGGGTCCAGGAGACAAAACACAAGGACAAAGGCAAAGAGGCATGTGCTTGCAATCCCAGCTCTTGGGAGGCTATAAACAGGCGAATCACTGCAAGTCCAAACTAGTAGTGAGACCTGAACACTCTGTAGACCCTTACATAAAATTTAAAAATAATTAATCATCTTCATAGCTCCTTAAACTATAAGAAAAAGGAGAAACAACTAAATAAAAACCAAGAAAATAATGGGGATAAAAATAAATTAGTCAACAAAGACACAGAAGCCATTGGAAAAGGACCAAACGGACCTTAATGCTAAAGAACATGATGACTGAACTGCAAATTTCCATACATAATGTTAACAGCACATTCCAGCAGAGGAATGAATCCCAATGGGAATTATTATACGTCATTGGGAATTATTCATTTTTAGAGAAATAAAAAGGAGAAAGAATGAGAAAGAGAAAATTCATCTTACAGCAATTATGGGATACATCAAATCTACCAATACATTCATTACAACAGACTGAGAAAGAGAAAAGAAATGAAAAGGTGAAAAGTGTTACCAAGAGAATAAGTGACAGGAAATGCCCCTAATTTGAAAAGAAAGATGACGTCACAGATCCATAAAGCATAAAGAATCCAACTAGATGAAATAGAAAGAGATGTGCTGGGGAAACACTGTAATCAAATTCTAAAGAGTCTTAATTCTAAGAGAAAATTTTGGCAATAGCAACAGAAAAGTAACTCACTTCATTCATGAAAAATTCTGCAAAGAATGTCAGCAAATTTCTGAGCAGACACCTTTCAGGCTGGGAGAGGCTGTATAATGTATTCAAAATTCTAAAGGAAAAAAAGAAAAGCTGTCAACCCAAAATAACCTGCAGGACAAATCTGTCCTTCATAGATGATGGAGTGATAAAAGTTTTCCCAGAAAAACAAGAACTGTGGAGTGGTACCATCCCTGGACTTGCCTTATGAGAAATACTAGAGAGTCCTTGAAACTGAATAGAAATGAATGAAAATATGAAAAGTTGAAGGCTTAAAACTGAGTGCAAAAGTAATGATATAACCAGAGTCAGGTACTCTAATACTGCAATACTATTCCATTGGTCATTTTTAACAAAAAAGTTAAAGGATGAAAGTATTAGAAAATAACTTCACTTACAATCATTTGTGGCTTTGCTTTTTACAATATTAAAAATGCAAATTTTACACCAATAAAAATGGAGTAATAAAATTATAGTATGCAATTGGAAATAATTTATTGTCAGCTTAAAATAAATTAATAAAGTATTCTATTCCCTTCTCAATGTCACAAAATCTTGTCGTATGTACACAAAAGATAAGACAAGGAAGTCAAAACACATCATTATAAAATCATCAAATCACAGAGGAAAACAGTGAAACACAAAAACTACAAGATAGGAAGCAATTAGTGAAACTGTAATCATAAGTCCTTACATAGCAGTCAGTACTTAGATGTAAATGGATATGATTTTCCAATCAAAAGACCTAAGAAATAGAGTTGTATCTTGCATTTAGATTGGAAGTCTTAACATTGCTACATATTGGGGTTGATGTTCTCTAAATTTCTTCTTTAAAAAAATATGTATTTGATACAGGGTCTCACCACACAGCTCAGACTCACAGTAATTGTCCTATTTCAGGCCTCCGCAAGGCTGGGATCATAGGTGTGCTCCACCATGCCTGGACTCGGTGGCTAGCTCAGCAGGTCCAGGTGCAGGACTGACATGGCATGTAGTGCTGCTCTCTAAGTTAATGTACAGAGACCCACTATTAGCCAAGGCCCAGTGAGTGGGTGGGAGAGCTTCCAGCTACTCTGCGCTGGTGGGACCTCCTGGTCCCAGCCCAGGCACAGCGTAGGTGAGACCCTCTTCCACCCCCTTGGGACTCCCCCCACCACTCCACAGCACCTCCCCTACCCTGCCCACTGAGTAGGAATTTCTGCTGCGTTCTGGGAACCCCTAGACCCGTCCTAGCCCAGGCCCTGTGAGTGTGTGGGAGAGCTTCCGGCTACCCTGTGCTGCCATGACCTACTGGTCCCAGACCAGGTGGAGCATGACTGACACCCTCTTTAACCCTCTTGGGACACCCCCCATCACTCTGTAGTACCCCATCACACCCTGCCCACAAAGTAGGAATTTCTTCCCCGTTCTGGGAACCCCCAGATCCAGTCCTAGTCCAGGCTCGTTGAATGTGTGGAAGAGCTGCCTCTCCCCACTACTCCACCTTGTCCCCTCCAGACTCAGCTCAAGCCTGGCAGATAGGCCTGGGGTGAAACCCTGCAGCTACAATCCCTGCAGAGAGTATAGAGGACAGAACCACCCAGCTAGTCCAGGAGCAGAACATCTTGC
>NDGN011498329.1:2008-15939 GCA_002564285.1 Tympanoctomys barrerae
TCTCTCTCTCTCTCTCTCTCTCTCTCTCTCTCACACACACACACACACACACACACACATACATCTCTGAGCCCTGCCAGAATTGCTACTGATCTGATTAGATTGCTTGCTTTAGTGGATGGCTGAGCACAACTAGGAAGAAGCCTTGTTCCCAGGCAGCCACATGTTTCTGTATTTTTTTTTAATTGTCTGTTTTCTATTTTGTGTGGTGCTAGGGATTGAACCCAGAATCTCTGTGCTGAGCAATACCCCCAGCCACTTTTTATTTTGATACCTGTCTTGCTAAGTTGCCCAGCCTGAGCTGAAACTTGCAGTACTCCTTCCTCAACCTCCTAGAGTGCTGGGATCACGGGTGTGCATCACCACACCCAGTGCCATGTGATTTTACATGCTAGTACTCTGAAGCATAAATCAGGTGCCAAGGACTGGCCTGGCAAAGAGAGGCATCTTCTCCCTAAGAACACACAAGACAAATCTTCTCCGCCATACCCTACCCAGTGCAACCAGCACCCACTTCCCTGTGTGAGGCAGCCACTGTTACCACCATGAGGTGACTAAGCTACAGCCACTAGTGACTCCTCTGACAGCTACCAGATGCTTGGGTGTTCGAGCATAGGTCCCATCCTCCCCTGCATCCCTCAGGAATGTCTGTGGTAGCAGGCACTGTGGTTTTAAATGTTGCCATTCTTCCTGTTGAAAAGAGTATACTTCATTCTTCATAAACATCTTTGAGAAGACCTCCCCCACCATGCAGTTGCAAAAGCCTCTCCAAAGGAATCCATCTTGACATGGAAGTGACAAGGCAACCATAGGACCAACCAGGCAGGAGGGTCATTGAGGTGATGTGAACAATTCAACAGAAACCACATCCACACTGGTGGCATGGGGTGGGCTCCACTTGTGAAGAGACCCCTAACTTATGCCCCTGGTTTTACACTCATTGTCACAGGAGCCTTCCTGTAGTGGTGTATTTTCTGTCTCCATACTAAGGGAAATGCTCAAAGCAAGATTTAAATATAACATTTGTGATTTTTAAAGGGAAAAAATTGTGACATAGAAGAGCATCCTTTTCCTTGCCATAGCCACACTGTTATGCAGGCAGGGTCACATCTACCTTTCGGGTCTCTGCCTCTAGGATCTGGGTGGTTTGGTTTAGTTCTAAAGGTCCAGGAAAAGCTACTGAATTTCTGTTACTTGGTCATGAGATAGAACAATTGTATTAGGACATATATTATTGCTGCGTTGTAGACATACACAGTGATAACATTCATCACAGGGAATTTGTTCCTATATACAGTATATCTTGCTACTGCTGCTTTTTTGTTTTGTTTTGTTTTGTTTTGTTTTGTTTTTTTGTACCAGGGATCCAACTCAGGCCCTTGCGCTTGCCAAGGAAGTGCTTATTCCACGGAGCCATCTCCCTAGCCCTCGATTCTTTTTGTTTTGTTTTGTTTTTGGGTTTTTGGGGGTTCTTTTGAGACATGTATTCTTAAAGGATCTCAATTAAATCTACTTTTCTATCCCTCCTATAATGCTTCCTGAAGCACTGCATGGCCTAGGTTTAAAAGCTATTTTGGTTCTACCACATCAGAGAGAGAGATACCTCATTATATTTTGTCTTCAGAGAGATGTTACTTCTTCAGCTTAAAATTTTTTTCATGTCAATTATATTGTTTCTTTCCTCTAAACTATAAACTTCTCTCTAAGTAATCATGGTAGTTAGCAAAGATTTCCCGTGTCTGTCTTATATATAATATTCTAAAAATTCATTTCCTTTCTTATTACTTGGTCAGATTAGGAATATATTTAACCCAGTTAGTCTCTTAAAAGATTCTATATTGCTAAATTAACTAGTTTGTCTTTCATAATTCCTAATCTGTTGCTGTTGAAAACATACTTCTCTGTGGGTGTGTATGTGTACATGCGCACAGTGGTGGGACAAACCAGGGCCTCACATATACTAGACAGGGGCTCTGCCATTGAACTACGTCCCCAGCCCAAAGTTACGGTAGTTTTGATACTATTTATGATTTCTCAATATAGTAGCAGTGAAAAAGGCAGTTGTATTGTTCACTTTTTCCTTATTTTTCTTGTTTTTTCTTGGTGTTTGTTTTCTGAGACAGTCTTGCTGTGTACCTCAGGCTGGCCTTAAACTCAAGACAATCCTCCTGTCTCAGCCTCCCAAGGGCTTGGGTTGCAGATATGTACCACCATGCCTGGCTTTTTCTTTCCTTTTCTTTTTTTACAGTTTTTTTATTATTCACTTCTATGTTAAAATTTTATGGGAGCATACTTGAATCATTGCTCCTTCTCTATTCTGTAGCCTTTTCAGTCATAGAATTTTGAAATTTGTACTTGTGTATATATAATTATCAGCTAACTTGGCAACATTAGAATTAGTTTTGAAGTACACATTTAAAAACTTCAGTGTTAAAAGGAAAAACATTTTCCGTGTTCTGGTACTTCTAGAAATACTGCTTTTGAGTCCTAGATTCCTTTGCTTATTGCTTTCATCAGTGCCTCACCTGGCAGCATTGTGTGGCACTCGGTACAGTAAACTGTAGTGGATAGGTGGGGCTTCTGCCTCAAAGGCAGAGGCCAAAGGCTTAGACAAGTGCTCACAGGGTGCCTGCCTGTTCAACCGGTATTCCTCTGACACCTATTAACCAACAGCCCGACCCAGGAGTTTGGCACCACGCCCGAAGGGTGTTCCCATCCCTCTCACTAGGAGTTCCAGTGCAGCTGCCTCTCAGGGAGTGCCTGTAAGGAGCCATATATGGTGAAGAAAAGACAAAGCCGGTGGGGTAGAGTTTCCAGAAATGGATTGTTCATGTCCCTGTTTGCCTGGAATCCTCTGAAAATTAAGTTTTCTTTGAATGCCTTGTTCTAGGCATGAACCTTATGGGCAGCAGTATCCAGGCCAAGGTCCTCCTGCAGGACAGCCACCTTATGGAGCACACCAGCCTGGCCTGTATCCACAGCAGCCGGTGAGTGGCCAAGTGGGTGTGGGTCTCTGGGGTGTATGTTTCTCTCCTAGAAGCTAGAAGAAGGAATTATTTTAGGGATTATTACAAAACTGATTAGCATTTATTGAACATTCAGGCTGTGTTTAGTTCTAGAAAATAGTCGTGGAATTTTGAAGTCAGCAAATTAAAAACAGTTCCTGACATTATTCTGAAATAATCATGTTATGGGAAGTTAAATACATGTATTCTTGTGAATGGGAGGCCCAAACTAAAGTGAAGTATGTTAGCAGCATGTATATACTACACAGTCAGCTCTCTGTTTTCCCAGATTCCTTACCTGTAGGTTCAGCCAACCCCAGATAAAAATATTTGAAAATATTCTTTAAAAATATTGCCTCTGTTCCGAATATGTATGTATTTTTTGCCTCGTCATGAGAACAGTACAGATAACTACTTAAGTCATGTTCATTTACACTGCATAAGTTTATAAGTAATCTAAAAATGAACTGAAGTGAATGTGGGAGGATGTGAGAAGTACACGCAAAGCCTGCGCCATTTCATATAGGGGCTTGAGCATCCTGGGATTCAACCTGACAAGAGTCCTGTAACCATCCCTCACGGGCAGTGAGAGGCACTGAATGCATCCGTGTTGTAAAGAATATATGGATAGGGGGCTGGGGAGCTGGCTCAGTGGAATAAGCACTTCCCTGGCAAGTGCAAGGGCCTAAGTTCAATCCCCGGTTCCACCAAAAAAAAAAAGACTATATGGAAAAAGCAAATATTACATGCAAAAGTGAAGTTGGCTCTTTTTCAGAAACAGGTATTAATAACTACATATTTTGAGTAAATAAAGTAAATCATGCAATTCAGTTACACAAAACTCCCCCTTGTACAAAACCCAAACTCAGAACTGATGCTAAAATTTTTACTTTATACTGTGGCTTTTCAGACATACATGACTTGGCTGTTCCTAAAAAACCTCTCAGGTCTACAACCTCTTACAAAGTAAGAGCATTTTGTTTCAGAAATTTTTAAATCACAAAAATAATTTTTAAACATTTATTAAATTTTTCAGGAATAGATAGATATATAGATATATCAAGTTGTATTATTGAACCACTGGTCTTTTTTATTTTTATTTTAAAGAAAAAAATTCTAAAACAATATGATAGGAGGGTAAGAATGGTTAATATATTATGTATTATTATGTTTAAATTAGTTACTCAGAGTACAAGACACCAGCATTTATAGCACCAGCCTGTCTTTTCAATTAACTAAGAGAAATTAGTGTTAGAACTATTTTAACTAAACAATTTTCAAGTAAAGTGAAAGAAAACTAAAATATGAGTACTGCACTGACTCCTGTCAGGAGAGTCCCACCCACCTTCACTAACCCTGAGTCCCAAAGAGTCCCTTCAAGGAGAACTGCATGACTAGTGCTGCAGTAGAGGAAACAGCAAGGTTTTCATGAAGAGTCGGACTAGACAAGCTAGACATCAGGGCAGGAGCCAATGCATGGACATCAGGCGACATAGTCCAACCGGAGGAGCTGAATCCTGCTGGGAAGCTTTTTGTAAAGTACAGCCTAAGATACCCTTTTAACCCAGAGCCACTCAAACTGGGCCTGGAACGCTCAGTGCACTCATGTAAAGCTGATCCTTCTGGCCTAGGGATCGTTGTAGCTTAGCTGTAAGCCCCTGTCCAGTATCTGCCTGTACAGCAGCCATCAGCACTGTGCTGTCCCAGTATTGCAGCCAAAGTAGAGGATGCTTTGTTTTTCTCAAAGTTTCAAACACAAGGAAGCAACACTCAGAAGCCCTCTTCAAAGCATGTAACAAGGCATTACATAATACTGAGATATAGCCTTTATAGTGTTTCTCCAGTTATGTAGGATCTTCCCATACTCATTTTGAAATGAATATTCCACCAAATAATAACCATTTTGTATAATGTGGGTATGTATGAATATACCTGTACAGAGCACATTGTTTTGATTTGTCTTTATGTGAATTTCAGAATTACAAACGCCATATGGATGGCATGTATGGGCCTCCAGCCAAGCGACATGAAGGAGACATGTACAACATGCAGTATGGCAACCAGCAACAAGAGATGTATAACCAGTATGGAAGCTCTTACTCTGGCCCGGACCGAAGGCCCATGCAGGGACAGTACCCATATCCCTACAATAGGGAGAGGATGCAGGGCCCAGGCCAGATGCAGCCCCATGGAATCCCACCTCAGATGATGGGGGGCCCGATGCAGTCATCTTCCAGTGAAGGGCCTCAGCAGAATATGTGGGCAGCGCGCAATGATATGCCTTATCCCTACCAGAACAGACAGGGCCCTGGTGGCCCCGCACAGGCACCCCCTTATCCAGGCATGAGCCGCGCAGATGACATGATGGTACCTGATCAGAGGATAAATCACGAGAGCCAGTGGCCTTCTCATGTCAGCCAACGCCAGCCTTACATGTCGTCTTCGGCTTCCATGCAGCCCATTACACGGCCACCTCAGTCATCATACCAGACGCCACCATCACTGCCAAACCACATCTCCAGGGCACCCAGCCCAGCTTCCTTCCAGCGTTCCCTGGAGAACCGCATGTCTCCAAGCAAGTCTCCCTTTCTGCCCACCATGAAGATGCAGAAGGTTATGCCCACTGTCCCCACATCCCAGGTTACTGGGCCACCCCCTCAGCCACCCCCCATCAGAAGGGAGATTACCTTTCCTCCTGGCTCTGTGGAAGCATCACAGCCAGTCCTGAAACAAAGGCGAAAGATTACCTCAAAAGATATTGGTAAGAATTCCAGAGATTTGTTATCCTGGAAATGAATTCTAGTTGCAGTCTGATATTTTAATTTTAGTGTTAATGTAGTTCCTATCAGTATCTATAATAGGATAATATTCTGATACGATTGAAAATTATCAGGATGCTCTTTATATAGGAGCAATAGTTGGAATCCAGTAGTTTCTTAATCATAATTAAGAAGCAGTGCATGGGCATGATGGCACGCACCTATAATCCCCAGCACTTGGGAGGCTGTAAACAGGAGGATCTCTATGAGTCCGAACTACGCAGTGAGACTCTGTAGACCTGCAGACCCTGTCCTAAAAAAATAAAAATAAAAAAGGAACAGTGCAACAAAAGAGCTTGAAGTAAAATCATAATGCTAGAAGTCAAAATTATTTGTATGAGAAATTGGAGCTCCAAATGAGTGATGGAGAATCTTCAATGATTATGTACTGTGTTCGGTTTTAAAGATTTGACCTTAAGCAAGGCACTTAATCTTTACAGTACATGCTTAAAAGATACATTATAAAGCTAAGGATAACCTGGGAAAATTTGAAGGGAAGCCACTGACTTAGTGACAACATACAGTGAATTTTCAAGGGGAAAAAAAAAAAGATACATAGCTACGAGATATAAATACATACACACATGTGTTAGTCAACTTTCTGATGCTATAGCAAGATACTTGAGAAAATCAACTTAGAATTATATTTTGGCTCACAGTTTAAGAGGTTTCATGGCCGATTCCCGTGCTGTGGGCCACAGATGAGGTAGAACACATGGGGGCAGGGCATACTCAAAGAAACTGCTCACCAATGGCTGCCAGAGTAGAGAAGAACAGGCGAAGAGTTAACTGTGCTCATCTGGTCACCACCTCCCAATAAGGCCATCAAATTATGGGGTGCATAGGAAGGTTGATCCCTTGGAGAATCACAAGACTGAACCCAACTTGGGGGGGTTGTAATTAGCAAAACCCTATCTCAAAATTTTTAAATATTAAAAGGATTGAGAATGTAGTTACATGTAAAATCCCTGGTTTCAATTCCCAGTACCACAAAAAAAAGAAAATTAAAAAAATCAGAATCTCTTGACTTAAAATCTGTAGTGATTAGAAAATTAAAGATACTAAGTGAGTGAGATGAAAGATATTTGCAATTGTTGACATTAAATATGCATCTGTGGAGAGAAAATACTGGGCATTTTTTAATATCCATTTTTATACAAAAGCATGTGTAAATACAGTTCATATTTGTGTGTATATAAAAGGTTTTTTAACATATCTTAGTGCATATTATACCAGTGATTGTCATCAACATAGAGAAATTTATGCTCCTTATTTTAAAAAGAAAGTTTAGCCATTTTGTTGTTGTTATTGTTTGTTTTCATCAGAAAATTGGTATATGCCCATCTTACAAAGCTTGAAAAACAAGTGCAGATAAAATATTGAAGGGCCCACACAGGGGCTTCCCCATGACAGATTGCTGTGGGAACCCAGAAAGTGCTCTCCTGCCCACGTGGCAGCGGTGGTGGGAATCTGGGCAGAGTGTCCTCTGCACCATTCTGTGCTCATCCTGTACCCGCCTGCTTCTGGGCAGCCACCGCTGCAAACTCAGGTGTGTGAGGAGCCATTCTCTAGACTTGTTATATACCAATCTTACAACTTTTTATCTAATCATTTTGTTTTCTTCAGTGACAGGAGTAAGGAAAACAACACCAAAAACGCCTGTTTCCCAGTCATTGGCTCAGACTATGCTCTTGAGAAATCTAACCATCAAAATGCTGGTACTTGGGCCAGGCATGATGGCACACACCTGTAAGCTCAGTACTTGAGAGGCTGAGGCAGGAGGATCTCTATGAGTTTGAGGCTAGTCGGAGCTACAGAGTATAGTCTAGGCCAGCCTAAGTTGTATAGTGAAACTATCAAAAAAGCCAAAAATGGGGGCTGGGGAGATAGCTCAGCAATTTAAGTGCCTGCCTGGCAAGCACAAGAACCAGGTTTGATCCCCAGTACCACATGCCATGTAGGCCCCTGGGAGGCCCAGGTGCACTGTGCCAGCCACCAAAACTGGGTGTCGCAGCACGCAACTGTGATCCCAGCACTAGGGAGGCTGAGACAGGAGGCTCACTAGGAGTCCAAGCTGCATAGTGAGACCCTGTGCCAAATACATAAAAAGGTTTTTTGTTTTTTTTTTTAATTTTTAAAAAGGCAAAAGCACTGGTACTTACTTGTTAATAGCATTTTCTAGGGGCAGGGACACAGAAATAGCAGAAAAACTACATGTGAAAATCAAAAGGATGTGCTGCTTTGAAAATTTTGCTTTTGTATTCGGCATACCTGTCAGTCTTCCAGAGACATGACCTGAAGAAGCTTGTGACTGGAGGAGGCAGACGCAGTGGAGACCTCGTTTAGGCCTGCCAAGTATTTGAAAGAAGAGAAATGCACCTGAGATGAGAAGGACTGCCTGCACTGAACTACACCCATCACATGTAGAAGCACATGGGCTTATATGTAACTAGCAAGCCAAAAAGAAATTACACAACAAAAGCTGCTTAGTATGACCTGTTGCCTCCATTTAAAATCAGAGGATGAGGGGCTGCTGAGATAGCTCAGCGGTCTAAGCACCTGCCTAGGCAAGCACAAGGACCCGGGTTCAGTTCCCGGTACCACACGCCATGCCAGCCCTGCTCCAGGCACTCAGAGCTGGCCACCGAGATGGTGCATCCTATAATCCTAGTTCTAGGGAAGCTGAAACAGGAGGATCACTAAGGGTCCAAGCTGTGTAGTGAGACCCTGTACCAAATACATAAAATTTTTTTTAAAAATTAGAAGAAACCAATGTTTTGTTCAACATTCTATTCCATGTTCCTGGTTCTTTTATTATTTTCTGTTTCATACACAGAGTTAGTATTTCAGATATCCTTGTTCTTTCTCAATTTTAGTTACTCCTGAGGCATGGCGTGTGATGATGTCCCTTAAATCAGGTCTTCTGGCTGAGAGTACTTGGGCTTTGGACACTATCAACATTCTTCTCTATGATGACAGCACTGTTGCTACTTTCAATCTCTCCCAGGTGAGCCTGTGCCAGCCCAACACCCAACCAAATTAGAATGTTATAAATATTAGGTAATGTACAATCCTTGAACGAATGCCTAAGTTAATTGGCAATGACTGCTGACACTTTTAATCATGATAGCAGTTATAAACCAACACTAATCAGTATGTAGCTGTTTGAGAGTTTAGTCTGGGGTACTATTCATCTCAGTCTTTATATATACATATATATATGTATATATATGTGTGTATGTATATATATATATATGGTTGTTATAAGAAAAGGGTAACCGTGTGTGTGTGTGTGTGTGTGTGTGTGTGTGTGTGTGTGTGTGTACCAGATAATGGCAAAGTTAAACTGTCATATAAAATAAATGTTAGCAAGCTAATGTGAATTAATCTAAATGTAAACTAGCTATGATTATATCTGTGTTGGAAACACAACTCGCTGCAGATAAACATCACATCTTTCTTTTCATTAATAAGAAATGGTATAACATAGGAAAAGGCTTAACACATTGAGAAGCACAGAAGCACTTAATGACCCACATCCTTAGCATCCAGGGAAAACAACTGTGAACTCACAGCCAAACCTGTTTCTAGGTCTGTTCCTACTTGAAGTAGTCATCATAAAGCCTGCTACTTGTAATTAGTTTAACATCCCCCTTTGTTCAGAGTTGGGCTTACAGTAGCTTCCAGAATGATGGCTGAAGTAGAAAAGGAAAAATCGGGAAAATACTAAGAGTCAGCAGACTTTCCCAGTACTGGGAGGCTGAGGTAGCAAGGTCATCATGAGCTCAAGGTTATCCTGAGCCCCACAGTGAGTTCAAGGCCAGCCTGAACTGTAGAGCAAGTTCAAAAACATACAAAAATTAAGGAAATATTAAGACATAGAAGTAAGAAAAGAATGTTCTCTCCTGTCACAACTGTGCTTTCTGGGAGAAAAGCTAGCACATCTGACTTCCTTGTTTCATGTAAAATGTAAGTCCAGGCCAGGGAGATGGCTCAGTAGAATAAGCGCTTGCCTGGCAAGTGCAGGGGCCTGAGTTCACTCCCCAGTTCCGCAAAAAAAAGTAAGTCCAGAGTCTTTCATCCCCTCTTTTCTTCTCATTTAAGCCCTCAGAATAACCCAGAAAGGCATTTTTAGTTGATAAAAAATGAATGAGTAAGGTCTAAACCTTGCGTGTGATCAAATATTTATACAAAGTAAATATTTTTACATTTGAGTTGGCTTTCACTAGGGTAATTAACTTTCATCTTTGGAATAGTTAGACTGTTGGCAGTCACCTTTTTTTTTTTTCTTTTTTTTTTTTTTGCTCTGAATGCCTTCAGGGCAGGTTTGGCTGGCTTGAGTTGTGGGGATCGAACCACAGCAACCTGAGCCTGGTGGCTTTGTTGAAGCAGCCACTTAAAGAACTGAACTAAGGAGCAGGCCCTCCAGTCACCTATTTTCATACCAAGATTTCCTTTATTGCCATTTCCCTAATGAAAAATCTTACACATAGAAAGCTGAACATTTAGGGCCTGAACAAAAGCACATGGAAAAAGTTTGGTGCTCAGGTCCTCTGGCTCCTCAAGGATGATCACTGAAAGTAACAGTAGGTACGACCATGTAGCTGACTTCCATAACACTGGCATGAAGGAACTTGTTATTACCCACTTATTGTCCATACTCACTAAATGTGCGGGAGGTGGTGTCTGTCCCTGGGCCATGCAACCATGGAGTGTCCTGCTTTTCCCTGAACACAGATGTTTGCACAGAGGAAACGGCTCCTTCTCATAGGCAGTGACTTTCTCCTCACACCTTTCGTGTTTCTGCTAGAGCTGTGAACAACTGAAATGGAAAATTGCATTTTATGAGCCATTCTAATTCATTTATCAGGGACTAAATTGATTTGTTTCTAATTTTCAGTGTTTTTGAGCTACTACAGTGCTGAAATTATCTTCTCCAAAAGATATGTAGAGAACGTAAATTAGAGAGCCTATGGCACCTGAGATGAAAAGAACTATAAAATCCCAAGGATATTGACTAAAAATACCAGCAAGCAAATATTGGATACTATAGTAAGATGGTGAAAGACTCCATAAAGTGCACATTCCTGCTCTTCTATTAATGAGCACATTGTAGCTAAATCAGAAAAAAGGGGGAGGTAAAAATAGCAAATCGCTTCCTCTTTGATGATACTAGAAGTATGGAAATGAGAGGTTGATTTTCATGTTGGCACAGTAATAAAGTCAGCAGCAAATAAGAAACATGCTACATGTTGTTTAGGTGATGATGTAAGAATTTAGTTCTCACAGATAGCATAGTTTTTACCTCTCATGGCCCCAGTTAGAAAAGAATGAAGATAATTTCAAAAATGTTGTGCTAGCTTTCAGGATTTTTACCCCTCCCAGTCATAGCTGATCTCATGGCATTGTACATGTTCTTTCTCGTTCTTCTCTTCCTATTCCCTCTAGTTATCTGGATTTCTCGAACTTTTAGTAGAGTATTATAGAAAATGCCTGATTGACATTTTTGGAATTCTTATGGAATATGAAGTGGGAGACCCCAGCCAGAAAGCACTTGATCACAGTGCAGTGAAGAAAGAAGGTGACCAGTCCTTGGCGGATGACTCTGAGAAGGAGGAAGAAGACACTACGTGTCTTGATGATGAGGAGGAGGAGGAGGAGGAGGAGGAAGACAGTGAGAAGACAGAAGCTGACGTCAAGGGCGTTGCTGCTCTCACCCCTGGGGACGCCACTGCAGACCCCAAGGAGAGACCCAAGCAGGCCAGTAAGTTTGACAAGCTCCCAATAAAGATTGTCAAAAAGAACAACCTGTTTGTTGTTGACCGGTCAGACAAGCTGGGCCGAGTGCAAGAGTTTAACAGTGGGCTTCTTCACTGGCAGCTTGGGGGTGGCGACACCACCGAGCACATCCAGACTCACTTTGAGAGCAAAATGGAAATCCCACCTCGCAGGCGCCCACCACCCCCTTCAAACTCCACAGGTAGGAAAAGAGAATCCGAAGGCAAAGGAGATTCTGAAGAGCAGCCAGAGAAAAGCATCATAGCCACCATTGACGATGTCCTGTCTGCTCGGCCAGGGGCCTTGCCTGAAGACACAAACCCTGGGCCCCAGACAGAAAGCAGCAAGTTCCCCTTTGGTATCCAGCAAGCTAAAAGTCACCGGAATATCAAGCTGCTGGAGGACGAGCCCAGGAGCCGAGACGAGACGCCCCTGTGCACCATCGCACACTGGCAGGACTCGCTGGCCAAGCGCTGCATCTGTGTGTCCAACATTGTGCGGAGCTTATCTTTCGTGCCTGGTAATGACGCCGAGATGTCTAAACATCCAGGCTTGGTGCTGATCCTGGGGAAGCTGATCCTCCTTCACCACGAGCATCCAGAGCGGAAACGAGCACCACAAACCTATGAGAAAGAGGAGGACGAGGACAAGGGGGTGGCCTGCAGCAAAGATGAGTGGTGGTGGGACTGCCTCGAGGTCTTGCGGGATAATACACTGGTCACGTTGGCCAACATCTCCGGGCAGCTAGACTTGTCTGCCTACACAGAAAGCATCTGCTTGCCAATTCTGGATGGCTTGCTGCACTGGATGGTGTGCCCATCTGCAGAAGCGCAAGACCCCTTTCCCACCGTGGGACCCAACTCAGTCCTGTCACCTCAGAGACTTGTGCTGGAGACCCTCTGTAAACTCAGTATCCAGGACAATAATGTGGACCTGATCTTGGCCACACCTCCATTTAGTCGTCAGGAGAAATTCTATGCGACGTTAGTTAGGTACGTTGGGGATCGCAAAAACCCAGTCTGTCGAGAAATGTCCATGGCGCTTTTATCGAACCTTGCCCAGGGGGATGCATTAGCAGCTAGGGCAATAGCTGTGCAGAAAGGAAGCATTGGAAACTTGATAAGCTTCCTAGAGGACGGGGTCACGATGGCGCAATACCAGCAGAGCCAGCATAACCTCATGCACATGCAGCCCCCACCTCTGGAACCACCTAGCGTAGACATGATGTGCAGGGCGGCCAAGGCTTTGCTGGCCATGGCCAGAGTGGACGAGAACCGCTCGGAATTCCTTTTGCACGAGGGCCGGTTGCTGGATATCTCCATATCAGCTGTCCTGAACTCTCTGGTTGCATCTGTCATCTGTGATGTACTATTTCAAATTGGGCAGTTATGACACAAGTGAGAAGGCAAGCATGTGTGAGTGAAGATTAGAGGGTCACATATAACTGGCTGTTTTCTGTTCTTGTTTATCCAGCGTAGGAAGAAGGAAAAGAAAATCTTTGCTCCTCTGCCCCATTCACTATACCAATTGGGAATTAAAGAAATAATTAATTTGAACAGTTATGAAATTAATATTTGCTGTCTGTGCGTATAAGTACATCCTTTTGGGGTTTTTCTATTTCTTTTTTTTTTTTTTTTTTTTTAACCAAAGTTACTGTCCAGTGCATTCAAAAGTCACCTTTTGTTTTTCATAGATTTTCTTTTTAATGTTATTTTCCATGTTGGGGAAGCGAATTGACTTTAAAGAAAAAGTTTGTCAAAAGATGCTAAGATGGGAAAATTTCACCACACTGAGGCAGAAAGGTGAAAAGTTACCAATTTTCTGTGGTTTTTATTCTTCAAAGAATGAAAACCTGCATCCCATCACCCAAAGCTCTGTGCAATAGAAACTTCTAGAGTGATAGATAGGGGCTCAAGGAGGTGTGTCACTCAGTAATCAGAACTGTGAACAATACTGGTTTCTCCATGGGAAAATGGTGACATTAGGCTAGGAGCAAAACAGTGTTTTTGGTATTGAAAGTACATCCCTGACAGCGATCAACAGAAACTGCTTCCTCACCACCACCACCGTGTCTGCTGTCTGTCGTTTGGCCTCCACAGGACAGTTCTTCACAATTCCTTTCAACATTTTTTAAATATTTTTTTTTTTACTGCCTATGGGCTGTGATGTATATAGAAGTTGTACATTAAACATACCCTCATTTTTTTTCTTTTTTTTTTTTTTAGTACAAAGTTTTTAGTTTCTTTTTCATGATGTGGTAACTACGAAGTGATAGTAGATTTAAATAATTTTTTATTTTTATTTTATATATTTTTTCATTAGGGCCATA
>NDGN011498333.1:1368-15442 GCA_002564285.1 Tympanoctomys barrerae
AAAAAAAAAAAAAAAAAAAAAAATTCTGAAAAAGATGGGAGAAAAGTCTTGCACTACCAAATGAAAGAATGTAGTATGAAAGTAACATAATTAATATAATGCACATCCACACAAGAACAAACTGACCAATAAAATAGATTAGAAAGTTCAGAAATAGACTCTTACAATATGGACCCTCAAGACATTATATAAGTAGCATATCACACAAATAGGGGAGTAAGAAACTGTATCATGAATGGAACTGAAAAAGTTATATGTAAAAAGTGACATTGGATCCCTGCTTACACCCTGTATAAAACATCAACCCCAGGTGGTTTGAATATTAAAACACAAAAATTACCAGTAACTTTAAACTCTTAATGGAAAATATAGAATATTGTCTTTTAGATATGAAAAGGAAAATATTTTAAATAAGTCACAAGTATTTAGTATAGAAAAAAGCTGATAAATTTGAGTATATTAATAATTTTATATGTCTAAATAAAAGGCACATTATAAAAAATGAAAAAGACAGTTCATAGACTGAGAAAAGATCTTTGCAACATACACAACCAGCAAAAGATTATTATTAAGAATTTTAAAACCTTCAAAAACAATTTCTACAATCTCATCAGAAAAGCACAATAAAAAAGATAAGTAAATGGCAACAAGCATTTCACTGAACCGGGTAAATTTAAGATCAATAGAAATAATCAACGTCATTAGTGGCCATGGAGATGGAAATTAAGAGCATATTTAGATAACTTTTTCTACTTGTTAGATTAGCAGAATTTTAAGTTTGATAATTCTATGCATTGGAAACAATGTGGGTCCACAGGATCTTTTTAAATTTCCTGGTGAGAATAAAAATTGACAAGTAGTTTAAAAAGCAAAATTTAACATCTACATGCCTTAAAAGGCAAAAATTTCTTTCTTATATGTATTTATTTTTCTGGAAGAAACTCTTGCACATATACAATGTTACAGCTTGTGTCTAGATGTTTCCGCAAGGCCTAATCCAGTCATAGGTGGGGTTTTTGTAGAGGTGGCTGATCTAGAATATGTGATGCTAGAATCAATTCATGGAGCAATGTTAGGATAGAGGGCACTAAGGTTACAGGTGAGTGCTACCTATCCTAGGTAGGCCAGATAACATATAAGGAACAGAAAAATGTGTGATGGTCACTTTTGCTTTGATACCTTCTCTGTCCACCATGAGCTCTTTCTCTGTTAGAACCAACCAATTATGGACTGAAACCTCTACAAACTGTGAGCTAAATAAAACTTTCCTTTTTGTTTGTTTGTTTTTTGAGTCAGAGTCTTGCTATATAATTCAAGCTGGCCTAGAACTTACTATGTAGCCCACACTGACCTTGAACTCTTGGGCAATCTTCCTGCCTCAGCCTCCCAAGTGCTGGGATTACAGTTATATGCCATCATGCCCAGCTAAATCTTTCCTCCTTTAATTTTGGGAGTGAAGAATTTTATCTCAGAAGTGAGAAAAGTAAGGAAGTCAGAATTTCATACCAGGAATAAAGTTGTTGCTGTGACTCTACCTGGCCACGTGATTTAGAAGCCTTTGGTGCTGGCTTGTGGGAAGGGGAAGAGTTAGGAAAGATTTGGAGATGTTGGCTGAAAAAGTAGAGCTGAGGCTATATTTAATGGGAAATTCTGGTCAGAGCACAGAAGCCCAGAAGGCTGATAGAAATGCTGCCAGCAAAGACTAGACTCGGAGGTTTCTGCTGGGAGAAAAGATTACGTTTGCTGTTGGACACCACACAATGTGTATTGTGGCTTAGCAGAAAGTTTATCTGCATTTTACTCATGTCCAGAGGCTTTTCCTGAGATTAAGATTAAGGACAGTGGATTAATTAATCTTGCAGAAGAAATTTCAAGACAGTCTAATTTTGAGGCTGTGGCATGGCTACTGTTGATTATTTTTAGTCAGATTTATATTGAGAATTAAAGATTCCATCAGGATGATTTTAAATGTTTTGAGTTTGGCCAGGAAGGAAGCTCTAGTAAAGCTGTAGACTGTAAAGATACAGCAGAGGAGGTCTTGATTGCTGAGAAGGAACAAGGGAATAGAAAATATGACCTGAGGGCATCACAAGAAACATCAATACTCCACCCTTTTCAGTCTCAAAATTTTAGAAGTAAGAGACTTAGTTTTGAGAGGAAATCCCTAGAGCCCCATGTTCCAGAATGGCAGCAGCCTAGTGAAACTGTCCCTTGGGATTTGGTTAATAGGCACTGCCCCCCCCCCCACAGCTGAGAGAGAAGCAAACCTAGCTACTGCTCTGACTGGAAGCAGACCTTGGTGTCATCCACATGGTAATGGTTTTAGGCTTAGGCAGAATGGAAGAGATGTGAAATCAGGAATGTTTTCACCCAGATTTCAGAAGAAGGCCTGAGAGGTCAGGCAGTGTGCCCCTGAAAGGACAGTGTGTGAAGCTATGAGTGTGAAGCCAAAGGTGCTGTGGAGATCCCAGAAAGTTGGAGAAGCCAGGAACACAGATTGTTCAAGGAAAGCTGCAAGGAGTGAGCAAAGCCAACTAAAGAAAAAGGCCATGGGAGCTATAACCATTGGCGGTATCATACTGGCAGAGCCTTTTAGAGTTCACAATTTGGCACAGATTTCTGGGGGTGTTGGAAATAGAATTGTGGAATTTACTGTTTGCCTGGCTGGATTTTGGTCTTGCATTATTCCCATTCCTTGTTTTCTTATTTGTAACTTTTTAAATGGAAATTTCTGTCTTGTGGCATTGAATGTTAGAAGTATTTAACCTTCTTTTCATTTGTGCAAGTGCCTGCAGCTAAGCATTTGTCTTAAATCTCAGAGGACATGTTGGTGTTTTTGTTTTGTTTTATTTTGGTTTTTTGAGACAGGATCTCACTATGTAGTTCAGCTTGCTTTGAGCTCACTATATAGTCCAAACTGGTCAGAGGATACTTTGGATTTGGACTTTTCACCAATAAAGAAACACTTAGGACTTTAGCAACTCTTAAAGGTGAACTAAATCCTTTTTGCATAAGGGACATGCATGAGTCTATGGGGGACCAGAGGTGTAAAGTTATGGTTTGTGTCTACATGTCCCATCAAAGCCTAGTGTAGTCAGAGGTGGACTTCTTCAGAGATGGGTGGATCTAAAATGTGTGACACTGGAATTAATTGATGGTGAAGTGCTAGGATCAAGGACACTAGGGTTAAGGGTGTGAGTGCTACATACCTTAAGTAGCCTGAAGAAGATATAAAGGATAAAAAGAGCTGTGGTGGTCCCTTGTTTCTTTGATACTTTCTCCCTGCAATGAATGGGTTCTCCTCTGCAATGCCATCCTGCTCTGGAGCCAGACAATTAGGGACTGAAACCTTCACAAAACATGAGCTAAACAAACCTTTCTTCTCTTAACTTTGTGTATCTGGTATTTTGTCTCAGTGACAAGAAAAGTAACTAAGGCATACTGTGAGGGATATAGACCATCACAATCTTCATGGTAGTGTTATTTAGAATAAGAAATCCTAAATGCCCATCAATTAAAGACTGGATGTCCTAGGTCTATAAATACATGGATTGGTACATGGGAGTTTGAATGAATGATGGTGACATGTAACAAAAATATACAAGTCTTATAGCAAATATTAAGTGCATTGCATACCACATAATAGATTTTATTAAATTAAAACAACTTTAATAGAAATATAAGTGTTTACAAATTGTTATAGATAAAATGATAAAGGAAAAAAGGAAAGCAATAGAGTGAGGGTTCAGGACAGTGGCTACCTGACATGGCAAGAGGGAAAGAGATGACATGAATGTGAGTCAAGTGATAGATATAAATGATGGTCAAGATCTTGGCCTCAGTTGGTGTGATGGTGACACCTGTAATACCAGCACTCTGGGAAGCTGAGGCAAAAGGAATGCAAGCTAAAGTCCAGCATGGGCAATTTAGCACTTAGCAAAATCCTGTCCCAAAACAAAAAAACAAACAAAAAATCAAAGTATTCTGGGGAAGGAGATTATTGCAAAAGTCCTACTTTCAAACCCCAACATTAGGGGGAAAAAGATCCTAATCTTTATAGGTTGTGGTGGGTTTATGGGTGCTTCTTACAGATAAAAACAGGTATCAAGCCAGTCAGCAAATGGACTGCTCTGGTTGCTATGTGGAGAATGGATCAAAGAGTGGTTGTTCAGGGGGTGGTACTTTGTTCTCAGATGGTACCCACTAAGATGAAACCAAGGCAGGGGTATAGCTCAGCAGCACAGTGTCTCCCTGGCAAGCATGAAGTCCTGAGTTTGATTCCCAATACCACACACACACACACAAAAAGACTGAAGCATAATGGGCAAATCATAATGTATGTTGGAGGTAGCAGAGAATCTTTTCTGATAGCTTACGTGTGGGAGGTAAGAAATATTCTATTTTATGAAGCTACATAATTTATTTAACAATCTGCTCTTATTGTATATCTGGATTGCGTACAATATTTTCTGCTCCATGAAGAAGGTCTAAAATGAGCATCCTTGTAACTTAGTCTTCATACAACTTGAATTAATTTTTTTGTGGTGTGAGAAAAGATCTTTTATTTTTATTAGACTTAACTTTTTAAAGAGCATTTTTAAAATAAATTTGAGAGAAAGGAACAGATACCTCATCTTTCCCTTACCCTTTCATCCATGCACAGCCCACCCTCATTTTTGCAGCCTCCACCAGAGCCATACAATCACTGAAACTTGTGAGCCTGCACCAACACTTTATCCTCACCCAGACTCAGAGTTCGCATCAGGTCCCTTTCTTGGTTCCTCAGGTTTGGAGAAGTGTACAGGGACTTGTACCTAGCCCTCTGGAATCACACAACATAGTTTTACTGCCCTAAAATTTTTCCATACTTTTGCCTTTTCATTGTTCCCTTTCTCTACTCCCTGGAAACCACTGATCTTTTTACTGTCTCTGTAATTTTGCCTTTTCAGATTGGCTTTTCTTCACTTTATAATGTGCATTTAAGGTTCCTCCGTGTCTTTTAATGGCTTGATGGTTCATTTGCTTTTAGCAATGTTGAATAATATAACATTGTTTGAATCTACCACATTTATACAGTTTTGTACTCAAGGACATCTTGGTTGTTTTCAGGTTTTGGCAACTATGAGTAAAACTGCTATAAATATCCATGTGCGGGCTTTTGTGTACAGGTAAATTGTCAGCCCTGTGAGTAAATACCAAGAGTATAATTGCTTGATTGTCTGGTAAGTGTGTGCTTAGTTTTGTCAGAAACTGCCAAGCTATCTTCTGAAGTGCCTGCACCATTTTGCATTCCCACCAGCAATGAATGGGCATTCCTGTGACTGCACATCCCTGCCAGCATTTGGCACTGCCAGTGTTCTGGATTTTGACAATTCTAATAGGTATATATCTTAAATTAATTTCTTTTTTTTTCATGTATTTAGTACGGGGTCTACAGAGTCTTACTACACAGATTGCAGTCAAAGCGATCCTCCTGTTTTCAGCCTCCCAAGCACTGGGATTACAGGTGCACACCACCACCGCTAGTCTCAATCACAGTCTCAGTGTGCCCTGGGGGTGGGGCCAGCACTGCATGCCTGGGATCAAACCCAGGTCCCTGCAATGAATTAATTTCTTAAAAGTCAATTTCTTCTAGACATGAACTGTTAAACATATCAAAGGATGCACACATTTTATAAGCCTTTGACACTTATTTCCATCTTTCCTTCTGAGTGTTTTTCTGCTTCCTGCAATGGGCACCTTCAGAGTACTAGACCCCAGTACTGGGTCATTTCCCAGAGAGTGCAGTCCAGGACATGAGATAGGATGATCTCCTTTTTTCTTAGGGAAAAATTCCCTTAACACATGGATCAGAGAGCTCATCCCTTTCCTGGCTATTCTTCCAGGCAGATTCAGCCAACCTCTAACCACAAAGAACTTTAGGGATTTCTAACAAATCTGGGATTTTTTTTCTGAGTCATTTGGATAAAGACTAAACAAACTTGTAAGTAGCTTAATGATTAATCAAGTTTATGACTTTATTGATCCTCCAGAAGCTATGCCATTTTATATAGTAGACATTAGCCACAAGTGGAAAATAAATTTTAATAAAAGGTAAGTAAAATTGAACCAGGTATGGTGGTACATACCTATAATCCCAGCACTTAGAAGACTGAGCAGGAGGATCACTTTGAGTTCAAGGCCAGCCTGAACTAGATCATGAGTTCAAGGCCAGCCTGCATCATGAGACTGTTTTTTAAAAATAGTTGAGGGCCAGGGAGATGGCTCAGTAGAATAAGCACTTTTCTGGCAAGCACAAGGGCCTGAGTTCAATCCTTGGTTCTGAAAAAAAAAAAAAAATTGAAAAATCCTTCAGTTACATTTGTCACATTTCCTACACTCAGTAGCCCTCTGTGGCTACTGACTATAATATTGGACAAACCAGATATGGAACATTTCTAGCAAGTTCTAGTGGATAGCACTATAGAAGTTGGATTAGTCAAGAAATATCCCAAGGGCAGAGAAAGCTAATAAGGGTGGGTCATTGCCATTACTCAGTATTACTTGCTAGAGTCCTCCTTGCTAATGATGAAATCAGCACTCATCATATCTAATTTCTTTTTACTTCTTGTGCTCTAGTCTTGAGCAAGGGACTCTGGTTCCATAATAGATAAGTCTCTCTCTCTCTCTCTCTCTCTCTCTCTCTCTCTCTCTCTCTCTCTCTCGTGTGTGTGTGTGTGTGTGTGTGTATTAAGTCAGATCACCCACTTGTCATGACTTATCCTAGGCTAAAGCACATTATCTTCAATACAGTATCCTTGCGTTAGGTGCAGTATCTGAGGGGCTGCCCCAAAAACCAGGTAGGGTGAGTCTTTGCCAGGTTTGCAGCAGTCATAAGGAACAATGTTAACCTGAAGCCAGAAATTCATAATTCTTCATTCCTTCATATTGCTTCAGTTTCTCCTTGTGCAGTATGAGGATGGAACTGTTCCTCTGCATTTTGTAGATGCAAGAAGGGAGTACTTGGGAGTGATGAAGCTCCAAATTCTGCATTCTCTCCGCTCATCACAGAGCAGGGGTCAGCTTCTGCCTGTGTTTATGCCCTGCCTGTGTCCAGACCCTGCTGTGAGAAACAACTCTTGCCAGTGGCTTAGATATAGCCCTGGGAGCCCCAAATGCCACATTTTAGTCTTGGCTTGTACACTGACTCATGGTATGACTCTATGAATGTCACTTCCCCTCTCCTCCAAATGGGTCATCAGGAGTAGGGGGAAGATAATGGTCCTGAGTCACCTCCAGAGAGGAGCTAATTATAATGGGCTTACTGAGCCAAAGAGGTGCAAGCTGAAAGGGCAGTGTAGGAAGCACTCTGAGAGGGGCCTTGCTTTCCCCCTGCATGGTCAAGCTGTCCACTGCGATCTCAGCCTGCTTCTGAAGGTCTCTTAAACCTCCTGCAAGATGAACAGGGAGGTGCAAGCATAAACCTGCATGCATTTTTCTGGGGAGAGAAAAATGAGACTCATTAGAGTCTCAGAAGTTAAATCACCCCTAAAAGTTTCTGAATCATTGCCTTGGAGGCTTGATTTCTTAGGTCCCTTGGCCTGTGAGGAGAAGGAAAACTGTTCCTCCTGGGGAGGAGAATGAAGGTCCAGCTTCTCCAGGAAGCCAGAAGGCACTGTTCTAAGGAAAGTGTGCAGAGAAACCCTGGCATAAGCATTTGGCCGGCAGGCATCTAATGAGCCAATACTGACTGTCTGTCAGTGAGTCAGGCCCTTGAGGTGGAATCGAAATGTTTCAGACTCACCTACATCTATCATCCCTGCCTGTGGAGTCTGCCCCTCTAGAAGAGGTTTGGCCCTAGAGCTTGGTATCTATGCAGACACACCTCTCCTCGGGTAGGAGAGCATGGGCCTGAGGTAGTGTGCTGTACAAGTACCCAGGTGGAAAGGACATCATGACTAGGGAACATGAAGGCCGTATGTAGAGGTAAAAAGGGAAGCTGGTTCTGAAACTGATGCCCTTAACCCTCAATCACTTGGTGGCCTTGCTGGTTGCTTAGCTTTTCTGTGCTTTTTATATATCTGTGAAATAGACTAACTTTCCCTGCCCTAAAAACTGGCAGTAACTATTGTGATAAAAAGGGCTTTAACAAAAATCTGCATGTGTTGTGTTTTCTTTCTCCTTTTAAAATATGTTTTATTAGTACAAGTTTGCAGTACATGTTTACATTCCTTATGTGGAGTTGGTACACGTACCTAATACATCTTAATTCCTTTTTACATCCCCTTTGGGAACACTCATTGTAGGAAATATGGAAAATCCAGAAACATATGAGAAAAAGAAAAAAATCGCTCATAATTTTACCATGCCAAAGTGAAGTTTTGGCAATTTTCCTTCCAAATAATTTTTCCATGTATATATGTTTTTTCCTTACTAAATCTTAATGTTCATATAATTTAATATACTGTTACCTAATATTACACAGTGAGTATTTGTGTCATTAACTGTTCTTTAGAAACCTGATGTTTTAGTTTGTTTTTTTCTTTTCTTTTCTTTTTTTAATTTATGTATTTAGTACAGGGTCTCACTATGTAGCTTGGACTCATTGTGATCTTCCTGTTTTCAGCCTCCCCAGTGCTGGGAATACAGGCATGCACCACCACGCCCGAACTTGTTTGCCAGCTCAATGCATCCCCAGGGGTGGGGCCAGCATACCATGTGGGACCAGGGATTAAACCCTGGTCCCTGAGGTTGCCAAAGCAGGCACTTAGTCCACTGAACTGTCTTGCCAGCAGAAACCTGAGTTTTTAAATGGTTGCTAATTTGAAGGCACCAAAATTTATTTAATAAATCCCCAAGTGTAGGCCATTTATAAGTTGCCTCAAATATTTCCCCACTATAAATAATGCTGTTTTGAACAACCTTGTATATAAATCTTTGTACCCACGTCTCTTGCCTTGCAATAAATTTTCAGAACTGAGATTACCAGGCCAGAATGTAAAAATGATGCAGTTAAGTATTTTAATATGTATTTACACAAGTGCAAAATATTACTGAGAATGATCATGACTACCTGTTCATTCATTAGGAATATAAATCCTCACATGCCTACTGCAGCTGAAGTGTCTCTGAGTATTTGAGGTGGATATTTCCATGATTTTGGGATGAGAGGTGGAATTTTGAATTCTACTATTGCAACTGAATTAGTATCTAGTTTTCTTTTTTTAGAATCATCAGAAAACAAAGCAGTTATGGCAAGAAAGGTTCAGTAAGAATAGATAGGAATTTAGACATGATGTCACTTAAAAAGGACCAACAAGGAGACAGGGATGTAGCTTAACGGTAGAGTATGTACTCAGTGTCCTCCACACCAAGAAGGAAGTTCTGGATTTCAGTCAAAACCCTACATAACTTGTTTATAACAGAAGCAAGTCATATCATTTCTCAGACTTTAATAGCCTCACATGTAAAGTAGGAAAACTAATTTTTAACCCATTTCATGAAGGAATATTGTGAGAATGGGGTGAGATTGTACATGTGTTAAAAGCCACAACATAAGTAAAGGTTGTTCTTTAGTAATAAGAGTGATGGCTGACAGGAGCGGAAGGTAACAACAGACGCTGAGTGAAGTGTCGGGGAATGGGCAAGAAGCAAGGCTGGGAAACATCACAAGGGGTTTGCTGGAGGTCTGGCACGGGACCCCTACCTCATCACCCTGTACCCTCAGCTCAGACCATCTCCACCCTGGAGGCCACTCCCACACTCTGGCCAAAAATTTTCTTAAGTGACACTGGACACCTTAGGATCAACTCTGGAATTCTGGTCAGACTTGTAGCCATTTTGCCTTCCAAATCTAAAGGTGGCTGACTTCTGGGCTCTGAGAATGGGAGAGGTCTTTCTAAGTTATCCATTTACCACCAGGGATGCAACCATGAGAATCAAGAAGAGATATCCCTATGAAAAGCTCCTCTCTGTCCACAGAAATGTGCAGCACACCCCAGCGCCCCCCTCCCATCGCCAAAAACCTAACGTCATAAACAGAGGCTGTGGTACTGAGCAGCAAGAGCAGCGAATCCACCAGATATCAGGGCTTAGCCTGGCCGCAGTGGGAGCCAGGCTGATAATACCAGACACAGGGAAGTAATGAGAGGAGAGAAGCTGTGGAGAGGGAGGCCAGAACCCTGTTAGGACAGTGCCTCATGATGGTGTACTATAAAGGTCACCTATAAATTCTAAAAGTCACCGCTTTCATTTCTTGCTCCTCAGGCAAGACCCCTTCCTTGTCAACTAGCTAACACTACAACACAGAAAGTCGGGTTTCAGAGCCTGTCTGAAACGGTTTGCAGAGATACAGCAAGAGGGTATTACCCGAAAGTTGTAAATAATAATAGTAGTTGTATTATTATTATTATTATTATTATTATTATTATTATTCTGCCCTCAGAAAAGCAGGGGCTGGTGTGGGCTGAAGTGTCCAAAACAGCTGAATAGACCAGGGCCAGCCGTGAATGCTTGCATGCATGGTAAGTAAGGAGGAAAGTGGAACAGAGCAGCTTTCGTAAAGATGAGGACGTGCTGGGACACAGGAGGTGACTCAGCACTGTGCAGGGCAGCTTTGGAGCAAGTGGCTGGGGTAGAGAGGTAGCAGCAGGGTGGGGCTGGCTTTGCACTCCTCGAAGAGGCATGTAGGCTGGGGAGTGGAAGGAAGTGTGAGAAGCGAGGCTTTGTGGACGGCTCCCACTGAATTATTTTCTCTTTGCTCTCAATGAGGCTTCCTAACCCCCGAACCATGTCAGGTCTACTGAGAGCTGAGCTGTGCACCCCCAAGCCTGTTCTGTGGTACACACCGCCATAGGGTTTGCAGTCAAGCCCCCAGAAACCTCTTTCCTTCACCTCTACTTCCTGTCCCCTCGAGGTTAGCAGGCTAGGGCAGACAGGGAACCAGCTCTTCTGTCATGGGGCACAAATATGAACAAGACCCAGCCTCTGTCTGTAGAGCTCCCAGCTAGGTTAAATGGCACAATACAAAGCATGACAAGCACACTCTCTCTGTCTCTGGCAGCCTGGAGCCCCTATGGTCTGGATCTCCCTCACAATTACCCGGAACCACAAAACTGCAGGTGGTATTCTGGGGGCCTGGGAACCTGTGCCTTCTTTGATTTCTTTCTTGCTTCTGAGGGAACCCATGGTAGATTGGTGCCTGAAACACAAGCAGAATTTCAGCCTGGCTCTCTACAGCTCCTGAGAGTCTCTCCAGATCCACAGCCCTGTGTTAGGAGAGAGAAAGGAAAGTGGTTAAGGCTCTCTAGGACACCCAGGGAAAGCAGGCAGTATGGAGAAGACCGGTCCTGTCCCCGTGGCTGTGGCTGTAGAAGGTTAGCAGGCCGCACATTTGTGCCTATGAGTTCCAGCACTAAGAGTCCAAGCTACCTTTGAGAGAGGGGGATCTTGGGGAATGTGGTGGCAAGGGCAGCGCCCATTACCAGATAAGCAGCCCCCACTGGCCATGCCAAATATGAGCAGTGCTCTTTACTCAGCAGCAATTCTGTCTGCCCAGCCCGAATCCTGCTGACTCTATTCTGGGTCCTCGTTTCTGTATCAGTCACACCACAGGAAGCCCTTCCTGGGGAGCCACTGCTACTGCTGATGCTTTTGCCAACTCTTCACAGCCATGCTGCGCCCTAGGAGCTAAGGCCTAGTAACTCCATAACTCCATCTCTCCTAGGAGCACTTAACAGAAACTTCTTTGCACAACCAGGCTCCTGTAGGGGGTAATCAAGTCAAGAGTTGCATAGATTTCAGCCATTTGGCACAGAGAAGTAGGAGCAGGATTCCCCAGAGAAAAGGAGCTACTCGTTGAGCTCAGAAAAGTATTAGCAGAGGATTTGTAATGGCAGGGGGGAGAGATGGAAAGGAAAATAGGTGGAAACTTGTGTTGAATCCAACTGATTGTAAAGCTCAGCCTTGGCTTTCAGAGGGAATCCATCCTGTCTGAATAGACATGCTCTCTCTGTGCGTCCCTTTCCCCAGAGGTGAATAGGGTTGAAAGTGGCTGAATGGTAGTCAGAGATTTCAGCTTTTTTAGAAGAGTTCTGTCTTCTTGTCCCCACTCTTTAAATATATTTGTCTAGGGTTCAGTGGACATAGCAGTCAGTGTCTGTCCTGAGAGGACAATTGAAACCAGACTTGGGTTGGGAGCAGTGCTTATTTGC
Organism: Tympanoctomys barrerae; assembly: GCA_002564285.1. NCBI lineage: Eukaryota > Metazoa > Chordata > Mammalia > Rodentia > Octodontidae > Tympanoctomys > Tympanoctomys barrerae. Next base: position 13,560 of record NDGN011498333.1, read on the forward strand.
CTGTATAGTCTTATGAGTTAAGGTTTGAACTCTGATTTCTGCAAGTTCTCTATGTCCTGGGGACAGCCTCGGAAGGAACAAAACAAGGTACAAGGCAGATGCGATTTTCTGTTGGTGCAGTGAACATCATGTGAATTAGAAAGACAAAGCTCTTCAAAGAACTAGGGCAGAATATATCTGAGGACAACTGCTTGTCTCGATCTGATGCTGAAAGCCCCTACTTCTGCAAAAAACAAAACAAGAGATAGATAATAATAGGAAACAGCGGAAAGGGATCTAGAGTTGAGGGAGAAGGAAGGAGGAAAATGAAAAGGGAAGTAATGAGGATCAAGAAGTGATATATACATGTATCAACTCCCCACAATTAAAGTATTCATTCTGCATTGCAAACATGCACTCAAAAGAGTCCAGAGAGAGCTGGGATTTCACCTGAAAGTCCCCGGCCCCCAGAACTGCTGACTTCTTCCCAGTCTGCAGAGAGAATCTCATGGGCCATCATTACCAAACCCATCTGCCTGCAGATGTTCAGGGAGTGAGGGGAAGGCAGAGGCAGTCGTAAGCAGAGTGGCATGGGGTGTGACAACGTGGAGAGGCCTTTTATGGAATCTGACAGACTTTAGAGTTTTTTTTTTTTTCTGCATTTACCAAATTTCTTAATTTTCCAACAAGCCCTTTGTGTAATTATATATTGATGCATTAAAATTACCTTAAAATTTTGTGGAAAACTAACAAACTTTTGCTATCTCATAGTTTCTGTGCATATTAGGAGTCCAGGTGTGGCTTAGCTGGGTGCTTCTGGCTCAAGGTCTCTGCTGCGATTGCAGGCAAGCTGTCATCGGGCACTGCAGTCATCTCAACTGGGGCTATTAGCAACCTCAGAAGGTCTGCTTCAGCTTGCTCACATGGGCTGCCTCACAGGGCTGCCTTCCACCATGCTCGCTAGCTTCCCCAGGACAAGCAATCCAAGAAGGATGCTGGTCTCTGACATCTTAATCTCAGATATGACATCACTTGCATTATTTCTTTGTTAAAATTTCTGAGTCAGTAAGTCCAGATCACACTCTAGGGGAAACAATTACCCAAGGACATTAGTACATATTCAGTCAATTCAATAAAGAGTACTCTGAAGCTGGGCACACTATTTTAAAAAAAAAAGAGAGAGGCTTATTTAGCTCATAGTTTAGAATGCTAAAAGTCCAAACCTCAGTGCAGCTCTGGTGAGGGCCCTATGGATGCATCTCACCATGTTGCTTGCCTCTTGGCAGGGAGAGAACACAAGGTGACAGGAAAGCAGGAAGAAGGGAGGGCTGATAATAACCTCCCACTAGGTCTCTTCCTAAAGATCCAACAACTTCTTTCTTTTCTTTTCTTTCTCTTCCTCCTCCTCCTCTTCTTCTTCCTCCTCCTCCTCCCCCTCCTTCTCTCCCACCTTCTTCCCCTCCTTTTCTCCCTCTTCCTCCTCCTCCTACTCACTCCTTTTCACTCCTTCCCTCCATTTCCCTCCTCTCCTCCCCTTTCTTTCTCTTCTGGGGTGCTGGGGATTGAACCCATAATCTTTGCACTGAACTGCAGCTACATCCTCAGCCCTTTTTATGTTTTATTTGGAGACAGTCTTGCTAAGTTGCTAGGTTGCCCAGAGTGGACTTAAATTTACAATCTTTCTGCCTCAGTCTTCCAGGATGCTGTGATTGTGGGAGTGAGCCATCGTTGCCTTAGATTCTCGGGGATGTAGCCCATAACTTCTTAACATGGCCATTGTGTAGTCTAAGTTTTCAACATACAAACCCTGGAGGAACAAACCACATCCAAATCATAGCAATAGGGCTGGTGAGATGGCTCAGTGGTCTAAAGCACCTACTTAGAACAGGCTTAACAAAGCACAG
>NDGN011498349.1:878-12958 GCA_002564285.1 Tympanoctomys barrerae
AGAGAGAGAGAGAGAGAGAGAGAGAGAGAGAGAGAGAGAGAGAGAGAGAGACTGAGTAGATGCCCAGGAGTGGTCCCTGTGCCCTGGTCACTGTTCTTCTGCATTCACTGTTCTTCTTGCTGGAGCACTTTGTTAACACAGGCTCAGTTTTTTTGCCCTGATGAAAACATGTGGCCACACATTTATGCTTTTCTCTCTTAATGGATTCCCACGGAGTTATGCGTAGTGGAAAGAGCACGGAGGTGAGGGGCCTCGATCTCCTTCAGGAAAGGGCTGCTGCCTGGCCCTTGGACATGTGCAGTGCACTTGGCAAGCAGGCTTCAGCTCTTGGCTCTTGTGGGGTCTCCGCTGCTGCAGAGAGCTACCTTCCCCTGGGCTGGAGACTGAGTCCAAAGGAAAACAAAATCCAAATGCTTCATACTGCCAGAAATACTGTTGGAAAAATGCTACCTATCCCAGCAGTTTCTAGGTTGACTGAGGTTTTGTAAGACGTATGATGCAACCCAGTCTCCTCCTTCGCCCCTTTTAATTTCTCCTCCTTTGCTCTCCACTTGTGATCCCTTAACGAAAATGCTGCATCTCCAAATTTCTTAGCGCTCACTTCAGAAGAACCCCACGGGCAACACAGTGGAGCAGTATTCTCCACAGGATGAAGGTGGCACCCCCCTCTTTTCAGGCCTCACTACAGTTTACATAACAGGTTAAAGGGTTTGTTTCCAGCGTAGCACTGGTGAGAGTCAGTGCAAGTTTTGGAGGATGAAGCCTTGTGGGAGACCCATAAGTCAGCCAGGTCATGCCCTCATAGGGGGTTGTGGGGCCCCAGGCTTTTCCCAGTCCTCGTTGCTTCCTGCCTGATGAGGTGTTTTACTGTGCCATGCACTCCTGACATGATGAGTCACCTTGACGAAGGCCGGAAGCCAGGGGGATTCTGAGCACTAACTGTATGCTTCAGATTAGTAACCCACAATAAGCCTTTTCTGGGGCTGGTGAGATAGCTCAGCGGACTGAAGTGCCTGCTTAGGCAAGTGTTCGGACCGCACCACGCACTGGCCCTGCCCGGGGCAGGCTGAGCTGGCCACAGAATCTGGGCATGGGTGGCGTAGGCCTGCAATCCCAGCGCTGGAAAGACTAAAACAGGAGGATCACTACGAGTCCGAGCTGTGTAGTGAGACCCTATATCAATGAAATACATCGAAAAAAATGTATTTCTTTTTTCTTCTTTAAGTCAATTCTTTTCTTCTTTCAGTTAATTTCTCCTGGGATTTTGCTATAATGTCATGTGGTACCTAACAAAGGGTCGGTGAAGGAAGAGACTCTGAGAGTATTCTTAGCCATTTTCTCCTTACGGAACACCTGACACCTATGGCTTGGAGAGGGGAGTTTCATTTCACCTCGAAATTTCACAAGTCTCAGCCTACAGTCGGCAGGCTTAAGCAGAAACGGCACAGTGGAAAGGCCTGGGCAGAGGAAGGCTGCTCCTGTCATGGTGACCTGGAAGCGCAGAAAAAGAAGGACCTCGGAAGGGCTACAATTCCGGGTCACGTCACGATGACCCGGAAGCGCAGAGAAGAAAGGCCCTGAGAAGGGATATACTTCCGGGTCACACCAGGGTGACCCGCTCAAGCAGGCCCTGCCTCCTCACTGCGGCTCGCAATTGCGTCGCACCTCGCAAGCCCCGCCTCTGAGCTCCTGAGGCTGCTGGGAGGTTTCCAGACCCAAACCACAGCGCGGAGGAAGGGGTTGCAGTGTGTTCTAATTGTTACTGGGCTAATAGCGTGAAGTGAGGTTGCCTTGGCTTGGGAAGAAACAAATCTGAGAAAACAAGCGAGCAATTAATTTTATGATTAGATTAAAGACACTTCCGATTTCCAAGAGGGCTTTAGTTGAAAACCAGCATATTGCAGTAATTGTTCTAAATGGAAGCCTACTTTAAATAAAGAATATCAAAGAAAACGTGGGAAAGTTTGAAGCAAGTCTAGTTGCTATGAACCAGAGCACTTTAATCTTTTATTAAATGAATGCAGCGTGATAATGGTATAATGACACCTTGCCTTCAGATTGCATATTTATTTTCCCCAAGACATTCCTAAAGCACTTTAGTGCAATGTCATTTTCTCCCCTCACTCCTGACTTCCCTCAAGTGAAGGAAAGAAGAGAGATTACTGAATCTTTAATAGCTAGTGTCCCAATTTTTTATTCAAGTGACTCCCCAATCTCGCGGTATTATAGCTATGAAATAGTATTAAAAATGATTTTACTTCCTATCTCTTTGACAGCCTAGGGGAGAGGTTGTCAGAATAAGCAATGAAATGATTTGTACGAGTAGAACAATGGAGAATTGTGGGGATGAACCAGACATCTTCCAGGCTACTGTATAATCTGCAAACAGTAATCTACCCTCTTCAGCAACACAGTTGATCGTGTTCCCTAAACTCTTATCACATTCGTTCAAGAACTATCCTTTTTGATGTGTATCTTAGTAGCGCACTCAGCAGCACTCAGCTGAGCACCTTATACATACTACTTTATTTGCTTCTGGTAGTGACTCTAGGTAGTATTTTTATCCTTCATTTCCTAGAGACCATAACTCTGAGGAGCTGCCAGGCAGGTGCAAGGGTAGGTGCTAGTGAGGGACCCTGCCAGGATTTGAATTCAGAGGCCATTTCACTGCAAATTTGGGACTTGGGCTCCTTCGCCTATGGATTCCCTAATGTGGTTCTCCATTATCTGCAGCTGCAGCACTCACTCTGCAGTTGAAACAATGGAGTTTGTGTTTGTCTGTGTCTGGGCACATGTGTGTGCGTAAGGGTGCTACTGAAATAGCTCCTCAGAGAGCAGCCTGCTGAACACACTCAAAACAAAACAGCTTCACCAGTAAAGCTTTACCCCAGGCTTCTAGCAAATATTTCATCTTCCCAGATTTCCCTCTTCATAGAAATATTCTGAATTTCCAGTGCAACTCAAGGAAGAAGATTTGACTTTTTTAAGGATGACATAAAAATAAAGGAATAATAAACAATAAACATTGCACAACTATGCTAATTCATACCCCAGGAAAGATGACAAAAAAAAAAAAAAACACCCAAAAAACAAACCCCGCCGCCCCCCCACCAGAATTTGCCAAATGGAAAAACAACTAAACTGGTAGAGACAGAAATGTTAATTCAAAGTTCCAGATGATAAAAGACTTTTGACAAACAATGGGAATGGGGGGGGAGTTGTGTGTGTGGGGGGTTGTATTCAGCCAAATCCCTCAGATATATGCAGGCAGGGAACTAATTCCCTCAGAGATGGATGGATATGTCAGCTTCTCTGTTTTAATGAAGACAATTAGACTTCGCCTGTTTAGAATGCTCTTTCTGTGCAAATCCTTTGAGTTGTAGTAGTGATGAAACAACTCAGAGAGAACTCTAATGCTTACACTGCAATTTGAGCAGGAAGTGGGCTCCCAAAGGGAGGCTCAAGCCTCAGTTTGCCTTAGGCTCATGGCCTTCTCCCTTCCCCCCTGGAGGACAGAGAGGATAGCCAGCCCTGGTTTTTCCCTAGCTCATTATTAGTACATATTTGTTCAATATTGTTATCCTCGGAGCAATCTTCCCTAAATTGCTACCTTCTCCATCTGAAATTATTGAGAACAATGTACAATTAACCACATTTCTTCACAGAGAACTTTGCTTCAAAGCAGACACGATAAACTTTGGTAGCATGGTACCCCTACAAATAATGCTTGATTGGGACTGCTTAATTTAGTAATTTATTTATCAGCTTCAATGATCCCACTCGTCTCTGCATATGTCAACATCCATTTGTTTTGTGAGTATATTGGGGTCAAAATCAGCATCTTATTCAGAGGAATATTTATCTATACCCACAGATGCATCTGGGTCAGCATCTGATATTGCCTCATGCTAATCCATAAGGAATGTTTTCCTCCACAATTAAATTGCTTTTCTCTCCTTACTGGGAGATGTGCTAATTTATATTGTTCTCATGTAATTACTTCCGTGTATTTTCATCTCTCTGTCCAGATTTTAAACACTTAAAGGTAGAGACAAAGGTTTCTATTCATTCCATAATGTTGTCTCTTTCTTCTATTCAAACTGCCAGTACTTTTTAAACTTTTCAGAGGTAGATTTTAAATAAATGTTTGTTAGGTGAATTTATATGTTTGTGTATTTGGTCAAACAGAAAAAGGGCCTTAAAGGGAGAGCCTAATTTCAACAGGCAGAGTGAAAAAACAATAAAAGTGAAAAGCATTTTAAATTTTTGAAGGACATTGGTTTCTAGCCAAAGGCCTTCTGGGAATCCTACAAGACTGACAAATCAAGGCTGGGGAAATAGCTTAGTAGAATAAGTGCCTGCCTGGCAAGTGCAGGATCCTGAGTTCAATCCCTGGTACAGCCAAAAGAAAAAAAAAAAAAAAACAAACCCTGATAAATCTGGAAATAGAATCATGTTCTAACATCAAGAGATGCAAGAAGTTTAACAGCACTGGTAAAGGAAGCAAGATCCAACACTGATGAGTTCACAAAACAACAATTCTCCCGAGAGTGTGGTTTCCCTACTAATGTTTCAATTATGTGTCTCCACCACTGAGTCTTCACGTGACTTCACATGGCCTTCTGTTGAGCTGCCACCTTATACTGTTACTATAAATCTGTGAATAGAGAGTTCAGTTAGTTGAATGGGCCTTGTGTAAAGGTACTTTCTTCCAGTCCCAGAACAGAGGTCTCTGAAGCTTGGTCTTTCCCCCGCAGTATTGGCAAGTGTATGTTCAAGGCGACATTTTACAGGTTAAAATGCACTGACCACATGTCTTCTGTTTCTTGTTTGAATAACTAATCTTATTCCCCACCTTCGTACCTGTCCCAAAGTGGCTCTTAGGCCACTCTAGTGTAAACTAATAGAGAAAGCAAATCATAGGCACAGCCACCCTTTACTGATGGATTATTTCATACTTGTGAAACAATTTTCTGTACCAATTATGTCTTTGCATATGACAGAAACTATTTAGTCTAATGACCATAATAATTAATTTTCATTATGAAGCAGATTGGTTAATGATCCTGGAGCCTAGATTTCATTATGGAACTAAAACAGAAAGCTTGCCTGCGCTCCCAGAGCATAACTTTCAAGTTTGTTAAGTTAGACAGCAACGACAACCCATTTCTTCTCCTATGGTGTCATTTGAGGGAAGTCAGGGTGCGAGTGTGCAAGGCGGTAGCAGTTTTGGTTCATTGTGAAATGAGATGAGCCCCTTGGAATGTGGTCTCGTCACAGGACAGAAGCATCACTTGGGAATGTGCCAGGAATATAAGACCTTGGGTCTCACTTTGGGCCCATGAACCAGAAGCTCTAGGAGGAGGGCCCAACAGTCTTTGCCTTCACAAGCCTTCTGCACCTGCCCAGCTAATAAAGGAGAGGCAGTCCTTTTTATATGCAAGGTTTTAAGAAGCTGTAGCCTTACCTTAAGGGGCCTCAAATGAAAAGTGAGGGGGCAATATTCAATGAGCTAGCTCATTATCTAACAAGGCAGAGTTTAGGCAGAGATTCCTAAGCTGAGGTCAAGGAATTCCTGCAACTACTAAGACATACAACCTAGGGCAGAATTCAGATCGATAAGCTTAGTAAAGGTGTAAGAAATTTTTAATGCATTTATTTTCTTTTTAATCAAATGTTTACAGAGCAGCTCTTTGCTTGCTTTTGTGGTTCTGGGGCTTCAACCCAGGCAGGGCCTTGTTTATGTAAGCTAAGTGTGCTTGCCCTGAGCTCCACCCCAGCAGGCCCTTGTGGAGCAGCAGTTTGGATCAAGTCCTGGTTTAGATGCTGAGGCATCTCAAGTGATCAGAAAGAAATTTTTGCTAACACCCTAGAATTCAGAAGCAATAAATAAATCTGTATTTGTCTATTTATCTCTAGGCCATGTGGAATCATGTGGTGTGCAGAAAAATGAAAGGTGTTATGTGTATAACACACAGCGGAACTGTGAGGGCCTCTTTTATACAGTTGATAGGAAAGTCCCTTAGGTGAACAGGTGTTGAAACAGTGGGAGAGAAAGGCCAGCAGATATCTGGGGGAGGAAAGGGGAGGGATGCATTTCGCATAGATAGAACAAAATGGGGTGAGATTGGTGAGTTTATAAACTGGAAACTAAGAAACTTGGGTAAGGTTACAAAACAATCATGAGCCCTAAGCATAGTAGACTGGTTCCATCATGCTGTGTCCTGTCTTAATCTCTCTAGAAGATGGTTATCTGAAAAAGATTCATGTCTGTATAAGCTTAGTGGCCAGACATGTGGCCTCTATGCCTTTGACGGCAAAGGTACTATGTGATAGCCCTACTAGAAGTTTGGTTGGAACTGACTAGCAGGTCCTGTGAGTAGGACTGGCTCACTCATTGCACATCATCTCATGGGCTGGTTACATAAGTCTTAATGCTCCAAGGGAGGAGAGAGAGCTTCCCTGTTTCAGCTGTTGTCCTTGGTGATATCATTTTTCAACTGCCATTGATTGAGGACTTGCTCTGTTCCAAGAACTGAGCTAAGCAAATTACCCACATGTCATCCCTTCCAAACTCCTACTTTTTTTTTTTTTTTTAATGATGATCTAAAACATACAAGTATGCAAACTCTGTAAGGGCATGATTTGGATCATCTTTTACTTTTGAATGTTCCTGGAGAGATGCTTGGATCATAGCAGGTAAGCAGTAAAGATATGTTCAGTGAAAGATGCAAGCATGAAGGAATAAAGTGCTTTCTGTTAGTCATCCAGCTAGCAAGTGACCGAACAGGGACATGAATCCTGTTCATAGAAAGCTTTGCCTACTGTGGTGCTCTCACAGCTGGCCCGGAATGGAAGGAGGGAGGGGAGATAGAAACGTAGAGGTCAAGTGTAGGAAAAACAGTGTGGAGAAAGCAACCCGAGCAGCACTATTCCTGAAGCGAAAAGAGTGCGTCTTTTTATGGTGGATGTTGTCTTCGACTTTCTGAGGCTAAGCAGAAGACTGTAATCGTGCCAGCCCCAGGCCTCTAAAAGAGTACATTGAGTTTGTCAGTTATACCTCAATAAATCTGGGAAATAAAATAATATAAAAGAACACAGACTGGCAAGACTAATTCGCACAGAACGATCAGCCAGCCACGCAGTGACCTGAGAGGGTGTTTCTTTGCATGCTCTCTTTTCAGGCTTGCTGTCTTTGCAGAGGCAACAGTGAAACTCCGAAGTTAGAGATCTGGGGTAGACCCTGAAAATTCCATCTGGATGGGAATGACCTTCATCCCATGCTAATTTTAATTAGTTTTACTTGGTTCAAATTGCCAGTATTTTTCATTTGTTGAAACATCCTGTGAAACACAGAGCAATGCTCTTGGTGTGTGGAGCTGCCTTCCCTGTATTCCTTCTTCCTTTCCCTCCCCTCTTCTGTCCTCCCTGCCCCTCCTGTTCCTTTCAGGTCCTTTCCCTTTGCTCCTGTATTTCATGTTTTCTTCTCCCCATCTCTCTTTATTGTTTATTTTGTTTTATAAGTTTGTGACGGTAACCATATGCATTTCCTGTTCCTTTTGTAGACATAACTATACCCAGTTTCCACGTGAGAAAACAAAGTCATTGGAAACTTAGATCATAATAAGGCTGGGAACAAACCCACATCTAACTTCAAGGACCTATGCTGTACTCCTTGTCTGCAGATCCCAAACCACAGAGACTGACTCAGAGAGTGCAAGGAATAAGGCCGCAGTCATTAAAGGCCAAATGAAATAAAGGCTTTCTTGGAAGTTCTTACTGACTTTGTATTTTCACTTAGGAAGTGTACTTCATTGTCATCTGTATGATGGGATAATGAGAGATCCTCATTTATCAGGGCTTTAGAAGCTTTCCATAAAGATTGGTCATAGTGAGAAAACACTTTTTGTGGAATTAGACAGGTGTTAGTTGTACTGATACTTTTATGCCAGAGACCGAGCGTCCTCGGCGCTCGAATGTAGGTAAAGTTTTCCGGCTACCCTTGAACAAGATTCGCAGGTTGGTGCTGTGCTTTTGCCAGTAGGTGGTACTAGTAATTTGTGTAGAGTCTGTGACCCTATCCTGATAGCGAAACAGAAAGGGCTGCTTGAGTTGCTTTAGGGCGAGATCAGCCCTGCAGACTGTACTCAACCAGGAACCGCTAGCATATCTTCATGTTCCATAGTTGGGCCATCAGAATAGAATCTCTAAATGCTTGAAATGCAAAAGTTGGAAGGGTCTTAGTCCTAGAAAAGAAGAGAGACGATGGAGGTGCTTATGCTATGTCTTCTTTTTTTGCCTTTGTGGAATGAGGTTACCATGATTGGCCCTCACGTCATAGGCAGCACCACCTCATTTTCTGGAGCGCATGCTACCGCATTGGTTGGTAACTTTTTCCAGAAGATGTTCTAATAAAGAAGCTGTGTTTGGGAGGACAGGAGCAAAACAAACTCACTGCCTCTCATGTGATAAGTGTTGTCATTGTCCTGGTTTTAATGAGGCCAAACTTTTTATAAGCAGTTAGTTCCCATCGGAGACAATGTCTCTGTAGAGTGTGGGGAAGACTAATCTAAAAAAATCCTGTTAAACAGCTAGGATTGCTAACCTGGATGATTACAGGCGCAGAGCAGTTACTGTCCAAAACTCCTGTAACACTAACTCCAAGGAACATGAAGGGGAGTGAGTGTCACGACTGGTGCCTGCTGTCCTCAACTGCCACCCTCTACAAAATGAAATAAATGAAACATGATGAGAGCCTGTGCCCCTGCTTCCCAATGTAGAGGCTGAGTGAGGCCAGGTGGTGGAATACGCAGCTGAGAACCTTGCTGTGGTCCAAACTCCTGCAGCTCCAGGAGCTGAGCCGGGAGCCACCCTTTGGCTATGCAGTCTGCCACTCAAGGCTAGTTTAATGACTGGGCATAAAGCCCCAGGTGGACAAGGGGTGCAGGGAGCTGCTGTAGTTTTCATAGCTGCTCTTTAAACCTTGGCATGATTTCAGCTATATTACACCTTTTTCTTCTTTATGCATTAATAGATTTAAGGATTATTTGTTCAGTGCTTGTAAAATGTTCAGTCTCGGTCCAGATTAGGATGCTACTTCTCTTTTGGTCTTCTCCTGCTGGTGGGTGGGTGGGCAGAGGGTATCCTGATTTGCCTATCTGGCAGCACTATTGTGAGTTATTTATTGCTTGGAAACTTGGCAAGGCTAATATTTTTTCTTGGTAACAAGACACTACCCTCACATTTCCCTTGCAAGGCTCCAGGTGGAACATACCTCATTAGCTTACTGAATAATGAATATATTTTAAACCATGACTTAAAGCTGTTCATTTACAATATATTAAACCAGAGAAAAGGTTTAATGAAAACCCAGCTTTCTGCAGTAGAATTAACTGAATCAGAATGAGGCTTGTTTTTGGTCAACTTTATTGAAACTCATTCAACTTTCTTAGAACTAAAAATCAGCTTCCTGTCTTGACTGTTGGAATTACTTACTGTCATCTGTTTCAGACGTTAAAGGATATGATTTAATATCGGCAATAAGGCCCCTCTTCCTCATTTGGCAGGTGTTAATTATTTAAACACCACTCATTTTAATTTGTTTCTAATCACTCTTTTGAGTGATTTGCTTCACAAATTTCATTATGTGCATTTTTTTTTAAAAGAGGAGAGAAATTAAACTAAATAAAAATCAAAATGAGGGCAGAGTGAAGCCCTAGGACGGTACCAGGGAATCTGTTGATAGGCTGGGCGAGGTGAGACTGTATCCCACATATTATGATCTTCATGATCTCTGCAGATAGAATATAATATACAATACATCATTTTTAACTTCTTTGTGATAAAAAGTCGCTCTAGGCACAAAGCCTCGGGTTCCTGCATGCTAATAATCCTGGCTGCCTGGAGAAGGCTTTTGCTTTCCTGATCTGTCAATTAGAAAGGAGCCGCAGACATCCAGAGGAGTTGGAAGTACAGGAGGGACATTTTTCCCCAGGAGGCCCCTTCTTCCTTCGGGCCTTTTTGTCAGTCCTCGCTGCTTTCTAGCTTTCTTCCCTCCGGCTACACCGGCCTGGCTCCTCCATGCTGCTCCCTGTAAACAACTGTGGGCCCTCGTTCCCCCTCTCGGCCCTGCCTGTTGGAGCCATCCCTGCCCACGGGGATGGCCCCGTGTGCGCGCTCAGCCGGAAAAGCAGCTCTGCACAGAGCAGAGGCGCTGGTATCGCTGAAGTCAGGCGCTCACCCCGCGGCTTGATAGAAAACTTTGAGAAATTTAGCCTCTAAATTTGAAAAGCAGAGGGGTAAGAAGAAGGAGAAAGAGCTTTCACGGCCCCTCTGGGAGAAGAGAAACCAACAACCCTGGGCTTTCTTAGTCTTCTTCTTTTTTCATTTTAGCCAGCAAAGTAATTTCTCCTCAGTGTGAAATGGGAAAGGTGGGTGTTTGTTTAGATTGAGGCCATTCAGTAATGATTTGAACACTCATTGGAATTTCTTAGCTGAAGTCTTCCAGGGACCCCGTCTGTAATGAACACTTATTCTCCCAATTAAATTTCAGTCCTGAGGAAAATGTTACCTGATAGCCTCCTCTCCCGTCTTCAGAATTTTAATCTTTGTATGTTTTTACCTTCCTGACTGGTGGCCTAGTTCTTCATTTTCCCCGTGAAATTATTCTTCCCTTGACAACCACCGAGAAGGCCAAGTGAGCTGGTCTTCTAGCTTAGGAATCGGGTTCATCAAATTCATTCTCACTTTAGATTTGAAGGTCAGAAGAAAGGATCACATCTCTGCATAGAATAACTCCTTGACTAAATGGAATAGGGAGTCATTAAGAGTCAGTGCAAATAAGATGACAATAAACAACCCCCCTCTATATTTCAAACATGGCTCGGTTATTGAAGATAGCTCTGTCTTCCAACTCTCTAAAGTCGCTTGTATTTCAGGGATGCTGCACATGGGCGAGTGAAGTGTTGGCAGCCGCACACTGCGAAATGTACTCTGTGACATGATTCACATGGCTTTCATATCATTCTTCCCCACGTGTCTATGAGCTGGTGCACATAGCAAAAGTGGCTTCCTTGGGAACTCCACAAGATTTGGCAGGGGTAGGAGGCTCACATAGATGGGGGATAAAAGGAGAACCAAGCTTTTGGAAATATATCAGCTTGCCTTCTTTTATTATTCATTTATTCAACAAAGGCGTACTGTGCATTACTGGGGAAGATGCTTGTGCAGTGAGGTGGCTCATGACTTGATGGACCAGACAAACCCATGAGCCAGGAATTGACAGGAATGCAGCACACCATGAGCCAGAAAAGGCGGTCTCCAGGAACTTTTTATAGAAAGAGAGCAATTAATCTTCTGTGGGAGTTTTGGATGCTTCCCAGAGGAGGTGTTATTTGAGTTGGGTATTGAAATAATGGCTAGAGGTTGGTGGTGTAGAAATAGTGATGGGTTGGGATGACTGATACTAAAGGGTGTTATAAGCAGGGAGGAGACTGGAATAAGACTGATGAAGATAGGAGGGTGATAGAGGTCGGAGGAGTGCCAGGATGTACCCAGATTGCAATATTCTGTACAAAGATGCATATTTTTCCCCAAAGCATGTATGATCCTCTAGAGATAGAAGAATAAGTTAGGGTTCATAATGAGTATGAGGAGACAACTCTGATGACTGGAGGGTAAATGTACCCAATAGGGAGTACCACAAAAGTAAGAGAACATAGAAGAGACTATACCGAAGTGAGGAAACAGCTGAACCTATTTAAGGCATTTGCAGTGAGTGTTCTAAAACTGGGAAAGGCCCAAGATGTCATTTTTCCTGCAAGCTCACAAATTAATCTGCCCCAGTTTTATATACAAATATTGATAGAAGACTTTAGAGAACTGAGCTAGAGACATGGATTCTTTATTACAGCAGCAAACAGCAACCAAACATAACTTGCACCATTTCCTCATGGCCCCTGAATCCGCCCTGTATGAGCAGCGACTGAAGGAGGGAGGGGACCCAGAGATGGACCTAGAGGTGACTGTTAACACATCTCTCCACTGGGCACAGGGAGAGAGAGAGAGAGAAGGAGAGAGAG